>JAVGWX010000006.1:20727545-20820045 GCA_036924085.1 Ariolimax columbianus
GCAAACACCAGCCATTCCTTTTTAAACAACTGTAAATTATTGAATGCAGTCTACGGGGGACGGCGTGGCCTAGTGGTTAAGTGCCACGGCTCACAACCAGAAGGTGCTGGGTTCGATCCCCATCACAGCACCGGCCGTTACCCCGGGGAAGCAAACCCTTAGAAAATGCAGGAGGAAGCAGACCCTTACATAAAATGATTGCTGAAGTCGGATGCACTGGGCCGACATGCGCAAAATAAAAACCACAGTGTAACGCACACCCGCCTTGGGGAATAGAGAAATAAGGCGAACGCAAAAAAAAAAAAAATTACAGTCTACCTGTAAAGGGAACTGCTTTGGCAATGGCGCTATGCCTTATTTGGACAGGTAATGTGAACTATTTAATAAATATTGAGTCAGAATCGTATTTCTTAAAGAGAGGTTGTTGTGGGGGTGGGTGACAAAAAGGAAGGGGGGGGGGAAGGGGCTGCTCGATCTTAGTTCATCTTTCAGTATCAATTTTAAGGTAGCCCCGTAGCAAACATGCTGTTAAGGATGAAGTGTAAGAGTCATATCTAGAACAGGTACATCGTGTTATGAGGTATAGGGGCCAATCCCCTTCCTCGCAGTCTTTCCTTTACTAACAGTCAGTCAGGTATCCCTTGACAGCTGGATCAGCTAGAGCGTTCTGGTAAGGGAGTTAAAAATCATACCTTTGTTTTAAAAATCAAGTGCTCTACCAATTCAACTGATCAGACGCTCAGTGCCAAAGGCAACCGAGTCATAAATCACTTTGTTTCATAGATCTCAAATCGTGGGCATAGTTTCTACAGTTTTTGTCTTGCCTGAGGCGAATGACACTCTGGCAGGCTACTAGTCGCTGTGGTTGAGAGGTAAGGTACTCGTTTCTCAAAGCGATAAATGGAAGCTTGCGAGGGTGCGAGCCCCGAAGGTTTCAAGCGATTTTTGGTCTAAAAAGAGGTGGAACTAGAGTGCTAGCATCCTGAATTATCTCAAATCGTCATGACTTGTGCCTTGCCACTAGTCCAAGGTAGCTCGGAACTAGAGAGTGAGGCTTATGACCAGAGCAGCATCTGACTCACTGTAATCCGAATACCGAGAAAGTGACATCATCAAGACAAAACCGCCTGATGATGTCATCATTATCGCTTGCGATGGGCAAAGAACTTTAACTGGCTCGTGGGAGTGGCAGGGTATTCGATTATATGTGTTTGGGAATCGTCTTCTTTAGAGCAATGCTTCCAAAACTGGAAGTGCATAAAGGGCGTCAAGATACTGGACACAACATGAAGTGCAGACAATTTTTCATTTGGATCTCGACTTCGAACGTCCTGGAAGAAACATTAATGTGTCTGTTACAACATGGTGTCTGACTTATTTTTGGTATACAAATGTAATGTACCATTTCGATATACGATGCGTGTTCAAATGAAACCGGACAAAACTTCACGAAGCGCATGATGACGTCTCTTCTGGTGCATATAGCAGCACATACCAACCGTTAAATTTGCAAAATCCTCCAACTCATAGTTTTTTCACGAGTCCGTTGAAAACATGGCGGGTATGATACGGAATTCGTCCAGAGTGGATCAGCGAACATTGATTCGGTTTCTAACAGCTGAAGGATATCGACCAGTTGACATTCATCGCATAATACACGCAGTTTATGGTGACAAAAGCGTGTCGAAGACAACAGTAAAGAACTGGACAATGACATTTAAAGAAGGACGTGAGTTAACGAAATATCTGGTATGTGTTGTATACACCAGAAGTGACGTCATCATGCGTATCGTACGTATGTTCACTTGGTGCAGTTCTGTCCTGTTTCATTTGAACACGCCTCGTACAAATGATTAAACTTCAAATCGCGAAATCCCATACATTTTAATAAATGATTATAGTTTTTAAAAATAACTAGTATATGTTAAACAAATATTAACCACAGCAAACAATTATAACTGTTACAATTCAATGACACAACAGCAATAGTTTTCCAATTTACAAATTTTAATACGAATTTAAAATGATCAATAAGAAATAATCAATAAATTTGGCACAATATACCTGTTGCAAATCTCTGCCGGGCTGCACATTGATAAGTTTGGGAAGCACTCATTAGACCAAGGGTTTCAAATGGTGTCATTTGTTTATCTAATTATTGCAAAGCCTTCTCTATCTGGCACTTTCAGAGCTCGAGGCATTAACTCCGCCCATCCCCAAACTGACTTCTATTTACGCTTGTCAGCCATTTCATGTCTTGGACTTGATTGTGGGTATTTCAGGTAATGCTCAAACACTGTCAGAACTTGTAAATGTTGCAATGAAGTTGAACCTAAGATGTTTGGAGGTTGAATTGATTCTATAACTCAAGAAATGCATTTCGCAGCACATATCGACGAAATCAAACAAACAAGAGGCGTGTTTATTTAACACTGATAATGTGTTTCCAAGAAATGGGCGCCACCATGAAAGGGTATGTTGCTTGAAGCAGGGGCGACAATTCTCATCACAGCCCGAGTTCTGAATGGACAGACCAAATAAATACCGTAACGATCCTGGTGGTTTTTGGAAGAATATTTGGTACGACAACTATGACAATAGTACCACTGCCACACTGAGAGCATGTCGCAAAAGAGGACTAACAGTGTGATCGGTTACTATCTCGAAGAGTCAAAACGGCTTATCAAAGCCAGATACATGACCAAATGGGAAACCGAACATACTGGTTACACCAAAAACGATGCCTATTACCAGCTGAACCGAAGAGAGCAGGTCGTTGTCTTCAGACTTCGCACTGGCCACAATAGACTGAGGTACCACCTATTCAACAAATTGAAGATAGGTGGTACCGACGAATGCCCGTGCGGTACTGGTAAAATGACCGCGGAACATCTGCTGCAGAACTGCCCGACATACGAGGATCAGAGAGAGCAGATGTGGCTATCACCAGTGGAACTGCAAGACAAGCTCTATGGCAGTGGCGACAGCCTCAGGATGACCGCCGCTTTTTTCGAAAAAATAATGGTTACTGTCTGACTGCGTACGAAGAAGAAGAAGAAGAAGAAGGTTACTATCTTTAGGATGAAAGACGGTCCAACTTATGGTTTTTTACACCCGACATTCCCTCAGACCAAAAGTGCGTATTTTTCTTGTTTTCAAATATAGCTCTAGAAACACTGCTCTCTATATAACACCGTAATACAAAAACACCATAAAACACTACTTTCTATATAACACCGAAATACAAGAGCACTCTATAATACCTATTCTCTATATGACACAGGAATACAAGAACATTCTAGGAACAATACTTTATATAAGACAATGATAACATAAAGCTTCAGAAATAAAATACAGAATAAACTCCTTTACCCGTGATAGGTAGGAGAAGACGGTAGGTGGCCATATTACTCACTTCGTCGTGTTTTTCTCACGATTTCTTGTCAAGGAAGACAGAATACGTACATGAACCATGATTAATGGGAATCATTGAGCACACACACGCTTTTCAGATTTCTTAAATCACAGGTCTTCAACAAAAACATGATCATCATGTCGCATGTCCTTTATAGAACGTCGCTCCCATCACAGTCTGTCTGAAAGAAACTCTTTTCCTTGTCAAAACTCCAGCCTCGGCCACAGTCATACTCAGGCCTTCCTGGATATCTTGGTACCATTGTCTTCTTGGTTTACCTCTGCCTCTTTTCCATACCGTCCATCACTGTTCTCTAAAGACCGTTGTGTCTCTTGATGTGACCAAAGTATTTACATTTTCTGGCCATAACGGAATTGATAAACTAGTTCTCGACTATAATCAATTCTTGCCGAATGTCTACATTTGTCTTTTTCTCCTTCCAGGGTCGAAACAATAATAGTAATAGTTGCAATAATAGGAATAATTATAATACTAGTACTAGTAGTAGTAATTATAATCATAATAGTTTTAGTATTAGCAGTAATAGGAATAATTATAATACTAGTACTAGTAGTAGTAATTATAATCATAATAGTTTTAGTATTAGCAGTAATAGGAATAATTAGAATACTAGTACTAGTAGTAGTAATTATAATCATAATAGTTTTAGTATTAGCAGTAATAGGAATAATTATAATACTAGTACTAGTAGTAGTAATTATAATCATAATAGTTTTAGTATTAGCAGTAATAGGAATAATTATAATACTAGTACTAGTAGTAGTAATTATAATCATAATAGTTTTAGTATTAGCAGTAATAGGAATAATTATAATACTAGTACTAGTAGTAGTAATTATAATCATAATAGTTTTAGTATTAGCAGTAATAGGAATAATTATAATACTAGTACTAGTAGTAGTAATTATAATCATAATAGTTTTAGTATTAGCAGTAATAGGAATAATTATAATACTAGTACTAGTAGTAGTAATTATAATCATAATAGTTTTAGTATTAGCAGTAATAGGAATAATTATAATACTAGTACTAGTAGTAGTAATTATAATCATAATAGTTTTAGTATTAGCAGTAATAGGAATAATTAGAATACTAGTACTAGTAGTAGTAATTATAATCATAATAGTTTTAGTATTAGCAGTAATAGGAATAATTATAATACTAGTACTAGTAGTAGTAATTATAATCATAATAGTTTTAGTATTAGCAGAAATAGGAATAATTAAAATACTAGTACTAGTAGTAGTAATTATAATCATAATAGTTTTAGTATTAGCAGTAATAGGAATAATTATAATACTAGTACTAGTAGTAGTAATTATAATCATAATAGTTTTAGTATTAGCAGTAATAGGAATAATTATAATACTAGTACTAGTAGTAGTAATTATAATCATAATAGTTTTAGTATTAGCAGTAATAGGAATAATTATAATACTAGTACTAGTAGTAGTAATTATAATCATAATAGTTTTAGTATTAGCAGTAATAGGAATAATTAGAATACTAGTACTAGTAGTAGTAATTATAATCATAATAGTTTTAGTATTAGCAGTAATAGGAATAATTATAATACTAGTACTAGTACTAGTAATTATAATCATAATAGTTTTAGTATTAGCAGTAATAGGAATAATTATAATACTAGTACTAGTAGTAGTAATTATAATCATAATAGTTTTAGTATTAGCAGTAATAGGAATAATTAGAATACTAGTACTAGTAGTAGTAATTATAATCATAATAGTTTTAGTATTAGCAGTAATAGGAATAATTATAATACTAGTACTAGTAGTAGTATTTATAATCATAATAGTTTTAGTATTAGCAGTAATAGGAATAATTATAATACTAGTACTAGTAGTAGTAATTATAATCATAATAGTTTTAGTATTAGCACTAATAGGAATAATTATAATACTAGTACTAGTAGTAGTAATTATAATCATAATAGTTTTAGTATTAGCAGTAATAGGAATAATTATAATACTAGTACTAGTAGTAGTAATTATAATCATAATAGTTTTAGTATTAGCACTAATAGGAATAATTATAATACTAGTACTAGTAGTAGTAATTATAATCATAATAGTTTTAGTATTAGCAGTAATAGGAATAATTATAATACTAGTACTAGTAGTAGTAATTATAATCATAATAGTTTTAGTATTAGCAGTAATAGGAATAATTATAATACTAGTACTAGTAGTAGTAATTATAATCATAATAGTTTTAGTATTAGCAGTAATAGGAATAATTAGAATACTAGTACTAGTAGTAGTAATTATAATCATAATAGTTTTAGTATTAGCAGTAATAGGAATAATTATAATACTAGTACTAGTAGTAGTATTTATAATCATAATAGTTTTAGTATTAGCAGTAATAGGAATAATTATAATACTAGTACTAGTAGTAGTAATTATAATCATAATAGTTTTAGTATTAGCACTAATAGGAATAATTATAATACTAGTACTAGTAGTAGTAATTATAATCATAATAGTTTTAGTATTAGCAGTAATAGGAATAATTATAATACTAGTACTAGTAGTAGTAATTATAATCATAATAGTTTTAGTATTAGCACTAATAGGAATAATTATAATACTAGTACTAGTAGTAGTAATTATAATCATAATAGTTTTAGTATTAGCACTAATAGGAATAATTATAATACTAGTACTAGTAGTAGTAATTATAATCATAATAGTTTTAGTATTAGCAGTAATAGGAATAATTATAATACTAGTACTAGTAGTAGTAATTATAATCATAATAGTTTTAGTATTAGCAGTAATAGGAATAATTATAATACTAGTACTAGTAGTAGTAATTATGATCATAATAGTTTTAGTATTAGCAGTAATAGGAATAATTATAATACTAGTACTAGTAGTAGTAATTATAATCATAATAGTTTTAGTATTAGCAGTAATAGGAATAATTAGAATACTAGCACTAGTAGTAGTAATTATAATCATAATAGTTTTAGTATTAGCAGTAATAGGAATAATTATAATACTAGTACTAGTAGTAGTAATTATAATCATAATAGTTTTAGGATTAGCAGTAATAGGAATAATTATAATACTAGTACTAGTAGTAGTAATTATAATCATAATAGTTTTAGTATTAGCAATAATAGGAATAATTATAATACTAGTACTAGTAGTAGTAATTATGATCATAATAGTTTTAGTATTAGCAGTAATAGGAATAATTAAAATACTAGTACTAGTAGTAGTAATTATAATCATAATAGTTTTAGTATTAGCAGTAATAGGAATAATTATAATACTAGTACTAGTAGTAGTAATTATAATCATAATAGTTTTAGTATTAGCAGTAATAGGAATAATTATAATACTAGTACTGGTAGTAGTAATTATAATCATAATAGTTTTAGTATTAGCAGTAATAGGAATAATTATAATACTAGTACTGGTAGTAGTAATTATAATCATAATAGTTTTAGTATTAGCAGTAATGGGAATAATTATAATACTAGTACTGGTAGTAGTAATTATAATCATAATATTTTTAGTATTGGCAGTAATAGGAATAATTATAATACTAGTACTGGTAGTAGTAATTATAATCATAATAGTTTTAGTATTGGCAGTAATAGGAATAATTATAATACTAGTACTGGTAGTAGTAATTATAATCATAATAGTTTTAGTATTAGCAGTAATAGGAATAATTATAATACTAGTACTAGTAGTAGTAATTATAATCATAATAGTTTTAGTATTAGCAGTAATAGGAATAATTATAATACTAGTACTGGTAGTAGTAATTATAATCATAATAGTTTTAGTATTAGCAGTAATAGGAATAATTATAATACTAGTACTGGTAGTAGTAATTATAATCATAATAGTTTTAGTATTAGCAGTAATAGGAATAATTATAATACTAGTACTGGTAGTAGTAATTATAATCATAATAGTTTTAGTATTAGCAGTAATAGGAATAGTTATAATACTAGTACTGGTAGTAGTAATTATAATCATAATAGTTTTAGTATTGGCAGTAATAGGAATAATTATAATACTAGTCCTGGTAGTAGTAATTATAATCATAATAGTTTTAGTATTGGCAGTGATAGGAATAATTATAATACTAGTACTGGTAGTAGTAATTATAATCATAATAGTTTTAGTATTAGCAGTAATAGGAATAATTATAATACTAGTACTAGTAGTAGTAATTATAATTATAATAGTTTTAGTATTAGCAGTAATAGGAATAATTATAATACTAGTACTGGTAGTAGTAATTATAATCATAATAGTTTTAGTATTAGCAGTAATAGGAATAATTATAATACTAGTACTGGTAGTAGTAATTATAATCATAATAGTTTTAGTATTAGCAGTAATAGGAATAATTATAATACTAGTACTGGTAGTAGTAATTATAATCATAATAGTTTTAGTATTGGCAGTAATAGGAATAATTATAATACTAGTACTGGTAGTAGTAATTATAATCATAATAGTTTTAGTATTGGCAGTAATAGTAATAATTATAATAATATACATTAAAAACTGCCTGGTCTTGCAAATACAATCCTCCACGAAAAGGTGCATGGCAGACGACGAAGAGTCTGTCCCATAAAGAGATGGGAGGACAACATAAAAGAATGGACCAATCTCCGACCAGAAGAGTCACAGGCAGCGGCATCTGGCAGAGAAGGGTGGCGTGGCGTTGCGAGGATGTCTTCGTGTGTGCCCCAACGACCTCACCGGTTACGGGATGACCTGACCTGATATTTAAAAAAAATATTTTTTAAACATTTATTTTGTATTTTTGCGCTCGCCTCATTTCTCTATTCTCCAAGGCGTTGCACTACAGTTTTTATTTTGCTCCTTTCAGCCCAGTGCATCCGACTTCGGCCTATAATAATAGTTAGAATAATTATAATAATAGTAATATTAATAGTAATAATAATAGCAATATAATAATAGTAATATAAATACAGTTTTTGGAAAAGGTCTCGAGGCCAGCCACTACTTCGGTACGCGGATGTATACAAGCGGGATATCAATGATCCGGGCATGGATTTAGAATCATGGGAACAGTACGCCTTGGATCGTGTTACATGGAGGGGCAGGATTAAGCATGAAATACAGACATCGGAGATAATGATTATAGATAAGCTAAGGGACTCGGCGTTTGAAAAGACACGCCACATCATGCGATGCCACAAACGTTTCTGACTTTCATTGCACATATTTCTGAAGACTCTTGCTTCTCTGCTCGGATTGGTCTTACGAATGCGTTATCGTCATGGACTGTAGTTACATCTCTTTTTTCCAAGCAAAACTTTCTATTGTCTGACAAGACGGAAAGAGACAATGAATGAATAATAATATAAATAAAAATATAAATAATAGAAATAATAATAGCAATAATAATAGTAATATTATAAATCGTAATAATAGTTATAATAGTTGTTCAATTGATAATAATAGTGATTAAAATAGTTGTTCAATTGATAATAATAGTGATTATAATAGTAATAATAATAGTTATATTAGTAATGATATGTATACTAATAGTAATACTAATAACCATAATGATAATAATAATAATAGTTATAATAATAATAGTAATAGTAAAAATAGTCATAATAGCTATAATAATAGTAATAATAATAGTTTTAATAGTTTTAAAAATAGTATTTATTGAGAGGTTTGCCGGGGTCTTTGTGTATGACAAGGACAAGAATAGCACCACTGCCTCACAGAGAGCATGTCATAAGAGGCGACTAACTGTGTGACATGGCATAACACCGGCCATGATTAGGTGGTTTGTTTCGAGTAACATAGATGGCGCCTAACAGACTGCGGGTCTACTTTGTTTTATTGTTTTAGTCTATTAAGATGGACTCACACATCCGTTAACCACCCTCTGTAAACGCTTGTCCCAATGCAGCGGTGTATTAAGTTGCTCGAGCCTAGCCCGCTAAGCAGGAAACACTTCTCCCGGCTACATCCAGCTCATACCAGAGCTGGGACCTGCACAGGGGCAGATGCCCCTGTAGAAGTACAGGTCAACTTAGAAATAAGAATAATAGTAATTATAATAGTAATGTTATTAGTAGTTTGTAATAATAATAGTAATATATTTATAATACTGAGTTAGCAATAATAATACAGCAATAATAATAATAGGAAACTTTGAAGTGTCTTGTCTTGTGGTCTTGGATATTATTAGGCATGTTATTTGTATTTTCCTCAACACATTACGCTGCATACATTAGGAGCATGTTAGCTCAGTTCATAGGAAGCAATTCGGTATTTTCTGTGGTAACAGCGTGCCTTGGTTCGAATCGCGTCCACAGACCAAAACAACCTGGGGCATGATTTTAATCGGGGAGCGCGTCTCCAGTCAACCCAGCTGTAAATGGGTACCTGGCACATGAGTTAGGAAAAGTAAAAAAAACAGCAAGGAAGGGCACTGGCCACCCCACCTCTCACAGGCTGCGGGTTAGTACAATGGAGTCTTCTAAAGCTCAATTTCCAACCAGCGGTCAATTCTGCTGAATCACCACTGTACTTTTTACATTAAGCCACGTTTAGCTGCATTCAAAACAGGTATGCTAGCACAATACACATACATACAGAAACACACACACACACACACACACACACACACACACAAACAAACAAACAAGTATACACAGAAACACACACCCACACACATGTACTACAATATAGATACGCTCACATATCTAAATATGTGTTTACAGCTGGGTCGACTAGAGCGTGTCGATAGCAGGTGGTTAAACCCGGTACTCTTACCATGAGAAGCGAGCGCTCTACCACTTTGCTACTCAGATGCTCTCATGATAATGCAGAAGAGCCCCGCTATTGGCACACCCATTTTACGAAAACTCACTTATACGAACTTCTTCAATTATAACCAGAACCTATGTATACGTGCGCGACGCTGTTTCGTTGTTACAAACATTTCCCAAACATTATTTCTAAACCAACCAGTAGGCCCGTTTCAACATTGACGGCATGCAATACTAAACCAACCGGTTGACCCGTTTCAATATTGACTGCGTGCAATATTTGCATTTTCGTTTAGAAAGTCATGCACCACAATTTCTGTGAATTATTCATTCATATTTATTACTTTTTTTGTTTGTAATATTCGTAATGGATCATAAGTAAAGTGATACTCCTCCCATCTTCGTGTGTGCGGAAGTCAGTTCAAAGCTACAAAACTTAGTAGTCTGCTACAGCGCTTCGAGAAAAGATGCAGGCCTCAATGTAACATTCCTTTTTCAAGAAGCAATCTGTACTTCCATCACAAGTCAGTTCCAACCCTTGAGATCCAGAGCCGTCATCACCTGACCATGTAGGATCGCCATCAAGGTCACCTTCTCCAAAAAGAAACAAATGTACATTCACAAAATTGTTCTCCTAAGGTGAGACTGAATTAAAGGCAGACTTTTTTTCAAGCCATCGAAATCACCTTAATTCTATTCCTCCATCTTACACTTTTGCAAGAATCAAAATATTTAAAAGATAAGATGATTGAATGTATATTTGTTCTTGTTTATTTAGATTCGTCATTCATTTTCAGATGACATAGAGTGCATGATTTCCTTTTTTTCGGCTGCTAAAATTGCATTTGCTAGCTATATTTAGACTGAGCTCCGGTTCACGAGCAAATCCATTTTACCAACATGCTCTACTCTAGTACGTATCTATACGTGGAAGCTAGGTATTACTGTATAAGAAACACTTTATAGATTATTACAAGAGAAGGACACCTGTTCACCTGAGTTGACGGTGGCGTTCTAATCGAGTAAGTGGTTCGGTTCTTTATATATCCATATCCATAAACCTGGAAGTGAAGCAAGACTTCCAACGGAAGCATTAGGGAGTATGTCAACATCCAGGAACTGATCTCAGGAAAGTAGCGAGACTGGCACCTTCCCATTTTGTAAATGTTTATATTGGACCAGGTAAGCTTGACGCTAGATAAGAAATTACTTAACAAAAGTCCAGATGCGTCTGATTCGATGAACGACAGCCTGGTGTAAAACAACTGCCCCGTGGCTTATGTCTTTCTCGTTATCGACGTCTGAGACATTCCTCGCTCTACAGGTGCATACGATCTCAGACCCACCTCGTTGGCTCTAATCGTTTCAATTTTCCAGTCGGTTCTATAGGAGCTCAGGAATGCTACGGAAGTTCTCCACCGATATGTATTTAGAGTTGCGTTCTTAACCTGAGAGAGTAAATGCCGATCGCTTGATCAGAAACTTGATCTCTTGTTCAAACCCCGGTAAAACGTTTTTTTTCTTCCTCTATCAAAGGTGAATTAAAAGCGCAACCTGTTCAGTGCGGGTTGTTTGCATTGACCAATGTACTTTATTCCTCAGCCGTATACATTCTCCTTCCCTCCCCAATCCACCTGGCAGAATTATGCTATGGGAATGTACACCAGAAGAATCATTGTTTTCTTTCGAACTCAAAAGGTGATGTTCTCACTCGTTATTCTTTGGTCTTCCCGGTTTTCTCTTCCCCTGTAGGTTTAAATTCCACGCATGCCAGGCTATATTGCTAGGATGATTCCTGATAGTGTAGCTTATCGGTCTTCTCTTGTTTTTAGTTCCATTTCAGACGTCTTATTTACTTTCCGTGTCAGGCAACCTCACAAAGTATTGGGCCATAAACCAGCCGCCATAGACTCTCTTTCACTTACTGTCATGAGATCCGCCAAAGCACATGGTTCTTGCATTCTTAGACAGTTATACAGATGTTCAGGGTCTTGGATGACCCGCATTCTTGGACAGTTATACAGGTGTTCAGAATCTTGGATGGCCCGTATTCTTGGACAGTTATACAGGTGTTCAAAGTCTTGGATGGCCCGCATTCTTGGACAGTTATACAGGTGTTCAGAGTCTTGGATGGCCCGCATTCTTGGACAGTTATACAGGTGTTCAGAATCTTGGATGGTCCGCATTCTTGGGCAGTTATACAGGTGTTCAGAGTCTTGGATGGCCCGCATTCTTGGACAGTTATACAGGTGTTCAGGGTTTAGGATGGCCCGCATTCTTGGACAGTTATACAGGTGTTCGGGGTCTTGGATGGCTCCATATTCTTGGACAGTTATACAAGTGAGGCCTTGGATGGCTCCACATTCTTGGACAGTTATACAGGTGTTTCGAGTCTTGAATGGCTCCACATTCTTGGACAGTTATACTTATGTTCTGGGTCTTGGATGGCTCCACATTTTTGGACATTTATACAGGTGGTAGAGACCTAGGATGGCTCCACATTCTTGGACAGTTATACAGGTGTTCAGAGTCGTGGATGGCCCGCATTATTGGACAGTTATACAGGTGTTCAGAATCTTGGATGACCCGCATTCTTGGACAGTTATACGGGTGTTTAGAGTCTTGGATGACCCGCATTCTTGGACAGTTATACAGGTGTTCAGGGTTTGGGTTGGCTAGCATTCTTGGACAGTTATACAGGTGTTTGGGGTCTTGGATGGCTCCACATTCTTTGACAGGTATACTTATGTTCTGGGTCTTGGATGGCTCCACATTCTTGGACAGTTATACAGGTGTTCTAGGTCTTGGATAGCCCCGCATAGGCAGATTAATCGTTCGCATGTCCCCATTTATTTTCTAAAATTCAGCTACACCTGGACACTCCCGTTCGTAATCTGTTCAGGGCACCCGACACAGGGTATGACATATTGTGCCCTATTGCAAGATCTTCTTTGATTTCCATCCAACCCTCACCCTATCTTTGACGCTATTTTTCGGTGGTGTTTTGCTCAGGTTGCTGATATGTTAACTGTGTAGTTTGAAGGAAACTTGTCCTTGATTACAGACGTTCCGCTTCTGGATTATATCCAAAAATGGGGTGTCTCTGATCACAGGACAACTTTTTCCATTTGACTTCTGACGCAACACATTTCCTGATTTTTGGTGGTGTGATGCCAGCGATTGTATACACTTTTCCCTTTGATGTTTGCTTAAGACACTCTGTTACAATACGACATGCCTCATTTATTGCCACATCGACGTGTCTCATGTGTGCTGACTCGTTCAATACTGGCACGGGGAATTCTGCTGGGGAAATGCACAATGTGAGGGCTGAGGTGTGCAACACCATTAGTGGTGCTTTCTGTGCCGTGTTTGCAAACTGACATATTATGTCATTTCGTTCGGATACTTTTTGTTTCACCGTTTTACACTGCTCCTTGTATGACAATGTGCGATCCATTGCAATTCCTTGGTACTTAGGTATATCGTTATGTTAAAGTTCATGTCCCCTGCCAACTAACCTGGATTTTCTGTATCGCTTCGCTATTCTTCAGTTGAAATGCACATACCTGAGTTTTTCTGGGGTTAGTTTTGAGATGGTTATTCTTAAAATGCATAGTCAATTTGTCAAGGACTTTAGCGAGTTTGAACTCCGTTTCAGTGAAATATTTTCCCCAAGTAGCAACCCGTGTCGTCTGCATATATGAGTTGTCTAGTGTCTGGACTGATCGGTTGATCATTTATGCAAACATTGCATAGCGTAAGTGCCAGAATGCGACCTTGCGCAACACCATTTTTATTGGTTCCTGCAGCGAC
Source organism: Ariolimax columbianus (assembly GCA_036924085.1). Classification (NCBI taxonomy): domain Eukaryota; kingdom Metazoa; phylum Mollusca; class Gastropoda; order Stylommatophora; family Arionidae; genus Ariolimax; species Ariolimax columbianus. Next base: position 20,741,609 of record JAVGWX010000006.1, read on the forward strand.
TACTTGTATTTGCTAAGTCACGTAACATCGTCTACTCTACAGTAGGCATTTAACTACCTGGGTCAGTCGCTAATCATTTGTGACATTGCATATCTTTGATAGGAGTAGGCGGTGATTTGATGTGTCGTATGCCGCTGTGACGTCAATAAAAGTTACTCCTATCATCTGCTTGCCCTCGTACCCATCCTCAATTTGTTGAGTTAAGTTAAGGGCGACTAAAGCACGAGAGGTTGAGGGCGACTTAAGCACGAGAGGTTAAGTGCGACCAAATCACGATGTTCCTGGCCTAAAACCTGCCTGTTCCGGAATTTCATAAGTCAATTTGAACAGATCTAAAGTAACATGTAATCAGCCTGATATTTATTATTGGTAATTCTATTGAATTTGTCAAGAAATGGCACTATTGTCATGGCAGTATGTGCTTTCTTTGGTTCTCGCATAACGAACACCCTGCATAACGAAAATCCTGCATAACGAACATCCTTGCCTCACATATTCAGAACACTTTCTGCTGCAGGGACCTTCATCTGTATTTACTATCTTTAGTCCATTGAGTAGATGGTATCGTAATATGCCGATGTCTGTACGGACTCTAAAAATAGCTCTTGTTAACCTCAGTTGAATTAATCATATAGCACATGCACTCGTTTGCTCGTAACAATTTCTATCTTTTTCAAAATCTGTCAATGACGGTGGAGTTTCCACTTCAGTCAATCTCAATATTCTCCTTCGTTTGCATGTTTGTTCTTCTTCAGACTTCGACTTGAATCATTTTAACAGCTCCAGGTTCTCTACACTTCCGTTTGAGTTTTCATGGAATGACGTTGGTTCATGCCACAAGCCACTCTTTTCATGGAATGATATTGGTTTATACCACAAGCCACTCTTTTCACACAAGCCACTCTTTTCATGGAATGACGTTGGTTATGCCACAAGCCACTATTTTCATGGAATGACGTTGGTTTATGCCACAAGCCACTCTTTTCATGGAATGACGTTGGTCTATGAAATTATGATTATGGTTTGTGAAATAGCCTGATAATTTCCTGCAGACTTTCCGTGTAATTGTACTACTGATTGTGCGGGAAACCGGTTGTTGTGGTTTCGGAGGTTAACCTTTTGATCAGGGAAAATTCCATGGATGAGTATGCCATTATCTTCACAGATGTTTCCGTGAGGCGTGAGTTGAGGAGCGCACTTGCCTTCGTGGCTCAGAGGAGTAGGAGAACAATCAAGGAGGAGTCTGGGGCTTTTGCAGTGACCACATGCAGTCTGACCATAGAGATTATGGCTGTTACGAAAGCGATGGTCTGGCTTGAAACAATGAGGATGCACAGAAAGGTGGAATCTTGTTGCGAGCAGCACCAGTGGTTAGAGTTGGTAGGGCCATCAAAGTTGCAAAGAGTCACATTTATACTCGTTCCGAGTACAGCTATAGAGGAGGGCGGGAGATCAATGGACCGAGCCGATAGTTTGGCGAGTACAGCTATAGTGGAGGGCGGGAGATCAATGGACCGAGCCGATAGTTTGGCGAGTACAGCTATAGTGGAGGGCGGGAGATCAATGGGCCGAGCCGATAGTTTGGCGAGTACAGCTATAGTGGAGGGCGGGAGATCAATGGACCGAGCCGATATCCGTAACGCCGTTACGGGTGGGTATCTGGAGGGAAATTTGATGAATGGGGCGGGGGTGTACCACATCTACATAGGTCAGTTTATTATAAAGACAACATATCATTCTGTTGTGCCATGTGCGTAGCTGGAAGAGAGTCTAGAGAGTTGGCAGTAGGTATCATGTAGTGGTCTCTTTCCCATTTTGATCTGTAAGTGACCTTGATAATTATTGTTGTCTCGTGTGAACGCTGTGTCAATGTGTTTCAGTATTCCTCCCTCTTTGTCAAGTCAATCTGACTCTTCAGTGTCTGGGATGTTGCAGTCGGCTAATACACACTGGATTATGCTTCCTTTGTATGACTAGGCCAAACGTTCGAGCAAGTCTTCTAGTGCTCCGTGTTCATTGTTTGCTGACTCTTTGAGAATGTCAACAGGGGACGGACATGTGTAAAAACATGCTCTTGTCTTTCTGCCAGCACCTCACATATTATGGAGGTTTCGGTTATGTGTCTCGGCATGGGATTATTGCAATATCTGACCAGCAATTTCTGTTGAGTAGACACCATTTGTTAGTTTTATGACAGTGCCTTTCTCAATTTGCTATGACCTCATTCTCTGCAATGCGTTATCTGACATCCACAATCTTTTATTTCTAAGCGGGTTCCAATCAAGGGCATGAGAAATTATATGTCCTGACTAAAAATTCGAAGCATTACAATCTACAGTGAAAGTATGCATGCGCAATGATATGATACACTTAGTTGCGTGCTTTGTTACAAAGCGACAGGATAGTAGGACTTTTCAGTTATCACTGACTATAGTAGCCCCTTTCAGTCATGCCTAACTATAGTAGCCCCTTTCAGTCATGCCTGACTATAGTAGCCGCTTTCATTCGTGCCTGACTATAGTAGCCCCTTTCTGTTATGACTGACTATTGTTGTTGTTTGGGAATGCCCACAATGAGTAGGTTACTGTTCTGTGCGCCCTGAAAAGTTAAGTGGCGGGTTGCAGTAGCTTTCCTCACATCCCAAGCGTGCTGATCAAGGTAGACCTGGGTCCCCCAAGCGGTTGTGCTATGCTTGGCTTCATCTGCGTGTCACTCACTACTATGGGGATCACGTCGAGCCCTCACCTCGTTGGCCAGGCTGTCATGAAAACAGTCCGTTTCCAGGGACGGTTACTAGGAAACCGAGGTGAGGATTTTGCCAGTATGTTTTTGCGTGATCCTAACATGTCTGATCAGTATATTTTGCCTGACCAGACGTTAGTCTTCCTCCCCATGACTGACTATAGTATCCCCTTTTTGCCATGACTGACTACAGTAACTCCTTTCAGTCATGACTGACTGTAAGGTGATGCGGCCATGAAGTGGTAGCTCTTTAACGAGTTGTTTTTCTTTCTCCTTTCGACGTTGTCGATCCATTTCTCCGTGTGAGCCGCTGCTCGCCCATTAATAGGATGTCAGACTCATGCCCTGTGCCTTCATGCCCCTCTTACATATATATTTGAACCTCAGCTATGGTAGGCCGACTGTTCTTTTGCAATCCGCCAAATGCCTATAGATGATATCTTTGAGGATGCGACCATCTTCCATGCGATGAACATGACTGAGACATGTAGTTGTTCCTGCATAAGGACAGTGTCCATGCTTGAGAGACTCTTGCGAGAATGCACTTGTGCAGTGCAATTGTTTATCTGTTCCATCACGTAATTTCAAAAATCGATCGCAGGGGCCGTAGATGGAGCGGTAGATTCAGCTATTTATACATTAGGGTTAGATGAAGTCTTCCTTCAAGGCCACGTGAAAGAAAATGACCAGACCACGTCCCACGTCTACGCCGTGCACCTGGAAACATACTGTGTGACAGCAGCCTGGCCATAGATGTGGGATTCCACGCTGTAATCTCTGCAGTTGTAGACCTGCTGATAAGATTAACATTGCATTGCATAGATGATGTTTCACTTCTTGCTTTTACATTCCCCCCAAGGACATAAGAAAAGGCACTGCAAACCTGCAGTGAAGAACTCAGTATAGGTAGCTCAGATAGCAGACAGCAACAGCAGCAGCAACTACAACAGCAGTGACATCAGCAGTTGCAGCACTAGCGGCAGTGGCAGCTGCGGCGACAGCAACTACAACATCAACACCATCATCAGTATCAAAAACAATAACGTCATCAAAATGCACATCTATTGAGCAGCATATATAAATTTACCCTGAGGAAACCTCCGTGCGAGGACTACTTTCCCTGCCCGAAATCCCGCTTAAAAAATAAAAATCTAGGTTCTTACCGTAATTCGAACCCGTACCCTCCTGACAGGAAAACTAGTGTTCTAACCGATCGATCACATGCGTTTTGGAAGAGACCTCATTGACAACGTGTCAAAACATGCCAGATTTTATCTGCCCGCTTTACATTCTCCAAAGAAAAAGACGAAGCTCTGGAACAGTCATGTTTGGGATGCATTCACTTTGACTCGGAAACCTGGCGTGCAAAACTATATGCATCACATCTATACTCAGTGGCGTATCTAGGGTATAACAGGTAGTGCATGTACCATGACGCGGAACTTGAGGAAAAAGGAGAGGGGTGAAGGGGGCGCCACTGAACAGTTTCTATTAAGGCCGGATTAGACATTCTCGGATAGTTTTATTTTTGTTTCAAGTATCTCCTTCTTAGTTTTCAGATTTTATGATCAAACGGTATGGATTAGTTGATCTGATGTTTTGTGTTTATTTATTTAATACAGATTGTGCGCTGTTAGTTTAAACCTGTAGATATTCAGCAGCAGACATACACGACGTCAGTGCACATTACTGCAATAATTTGATTGTTTAATCAAGTATTTAGCGGGTTTTTTCAATTATTATTTTGTCACAAATAATTTCCCGAAAACGACAGCGAAACAATTGCAACTTTAACATATAATTCACTTTTTATATTCAATTTGTAAGTACAAAATATTTGCGGTTATTCATATCTATAAATAGTGGTACTGATAGATCCAGTGAATTAGTCCTACCTGGAGGCAAAACGGTACTTGCAGGTCCCAACTTCGTCTCCAGCGTATCCTGCCTTGGGTCCTCTCGGAAGTCCAGTGTAAGCCCTTTCCAGGGGCGTCTCTAATGTTATTTACAGCAAGGCAGTCTGACCAACGCATTGGAGGTCTCTATTTTACCCCGACAGTACAAGATTGCTGTCGCCGTGCTCCATCGACCATCATTTTCTTGCAACATGTGACTTGCCCATCTATGTTTTGCCTATTTGTACACATTATACAGATAATGTATTCTGTTTTGGGGCAGACGCTGATAATGATTTAGTTAATAATAATAATAATAGTTGCCCATCGCAAGCAATGAAAGTGACGTCATCGGAGATGTGTTACAAGATGGGATCTCATATGACTGTAATATCCAATCTTGTCACGGCAGACTGTCGCACCTGGAGCACACATGTCAGGCGTCGTGCGTTCTATTCTGTCAGGCTGCTCGCTTTCTTTGAGCCTCGCCGATGATGATTCGCTCTGCAATCTGAGTACCTTGTGTGATGCCAGTGCGCCAGTTGGGTCGGTTTTGTGCAAGCCTCTCCCCTGAGGTGGTATCAACATTAAAGCTTTTCAGCGACATCTTTAAGGACTCTGCAGCGTTTATTCTGTTCTCCTGATGAACGCCTGCCTATTTCTCTGATCAACATATAACACTGTTCCTTTTAAGAACTGTACGACAACATCCAAGCGAGAAAATATTTAGTCTAATCTGTAGCATTTTGTTTTGTTTTGGGAGGTTTAGAGGGAAGACAGGTTGATTCAGAAGACTGGTGGTTTCGTCTTCCCTACGCCAATGAGCGTGATTTCCCACGAGACAAACTCCACTGGGGAATAATTGACAAAGAAAAAGAAGAAGAAGAAGAGACCAGAGAAACATATTCAGTACTTGATGCAAACATATTAAGATCCAATCGGGGCAGAAGATGCAGCAGTGCATGAGCTGAAAGCAGCCAGAAACTCATAGTTGATTGCTGGCATAAGGGTAAATGAACTACAGCTGACCAACACCGTATAATGGTTCCCAAGCAGTGGGCCTGGAAACAGGCTGTATTATTGTAGTCTGGCTAAGAAAATCGCAGTGGGAAGGCAAATCGCCCCCCCCCCCAACCACTCCCCCACCCATTTATAATAATACAAGTAAACTGACAATAGAATGTGTGAGGCCTATAGAGACATATCGAAGTCTCTGTACACTACGTCACAACGTCCGTTTAAGGACGAATCGTCCGTATAGTTATGTTGCCGTTGTTATATTTAACTGTTTGTTAAGCCTTGTTTGTATTTCATACATTATTGGTAATCACTTCAACAATTTGCCAAAGTTGTATAGCTCTAATCTTGAAATACTGTCCGGGCATGTGAGCTGAAAGATTTAATGATCCGAAAATACCGGAAGAGAACATCACACGAACCGTGGTAGCAGCTAAAGTGAATACATTTCTCAAATGGCTCTCTTGCGGCATGTGTCCATGTTTGATTGATATGCTTGTTCGCTCCAATTGAAGCATACGGCCAAGTCTACAACAGGATACTTTACAAGAAGGTTGAATACAAGCATTTGCTGTGGTGGTTTCATAGCGATTGATTTATATGTTGAGTCGGCTAGTCCCATGAAGGAGCGGCGTAGCGCAGTGTTTAGCGTGCTGGCTTTGCATCTGAGTGGTCATGGGTTCTAAGATTCCCCAGTTGATGCGGTAATGTTTTTTTCAGACTACAACGGCACCCGGGTCGACCCAGCCTTAAATGGGTACCAGTTCAGTCCGGGAAGTAAAAGCGACGAGGGAGAGGAGATGGCTATCGCTCTCATTTAGCCCAGCCTTTGAAATGTGAGATCACTAACACCTCACCTCACACACCCCCCCCCCCCCCGCAGTAATGCTATGGGCTAATTTACTTTACTAGTCCCATGTATCCATGCCTGCAGTCGCCTCAGCTCAGTGATTCTAAAAACGAAATTAGAAGGCACAGCTCTATTTAGTCTATGAACACTTCTCAATCACGCCACCATCAGCCATTCTAGCGGTTTAGTATAGAAGGCTCTTCTACAACTTTATTTACGAATTCGGTCAGACGACCACATCAATGGGCCCAATACAGTCTTAGCTAGGCTGACTTTAAGTGTCGGGTTGCACTGTGTTGTGAGTCAGGGGGCCAAGTGGCTCTGCCTTCATTGTGTATATGTTTGGGGCTGCTTCCACGACATTTGGGTGTCACTATTCCATTTGTAAGACAGCAGTTGTTTGTTGTCAGAGATATCTCTGCATAAACGATTCTTGGATTATCGAATCTTGTCCTACCAAAAAAGATTGAGTAAGCTAGACGACACAGTAAACTTCAAACAGAAATAATAGAATCAAGCCATTGTCTAGGACTGGCTTAGTGTAGTCGCTGGTGGGCAAGATAACCAAACTTGCAATTGTTCGGATTTGTTAACTAGTAATTATAGCGCCATTAGTTAACTAGCCATTATATTTGAAGTGAAGTCCTATAAAAATTCTCGTACTTCATTAACAAATTAGGTGCAAAAATCGATTGCACTGGGACGCAAGGTGCAAAACATAATGCAGAGCACTCCGCCTAAAGAAAAAATACGAATGAAAGCAAAACAACACATAAAGTACATTACAAAACACACGTACCAGATGATAGAACGAGGAGCCTGCATGGACAACACATCAGTATGGACAGCAAGCCAGCTACAGTAGACATTAGCTTTCTTACTCCTAGCCAAATACTGACAACATGTTGAGCATCTTGGAGTCTGTCTGGAGTTCTGTATTATCAACTTTGCTTAACATAACATAACATAACATAACATAACATTAGCTCGCGTGCTTCTGGGTATAAAAGGGACGCAAAAAAGAAAGACTGTGACCTGCTAAGCTTGTAAGAGATGATTATGAGGAGTGGGAATGGGGGTCGTCCTTTAGAAACTGTCACTATAAACAGAAGTGACCTTTAGACCTGCTTGTTATTGTTGGTATGATTGTTGTTGTCGCTGTTATGGTTGGTGTTATGGTTGGTGTTATTATTGGTATGATTGTTGTTGTCGCTGTTATAGTTGGTGTTATGGTTGGTGTTATTGTTGGTATGATTGTTGTTGTCGCTGTTATGCTTGGTGTTATTGTTGCTGTTTTCAACAATATATAGCAATTCAGCCTTGGATCACTGACCGTTGCAAGTAAACCTGGCCCCCACCCCCTCCAAATTAGAAACAGTTCATTGTACAATATGGTCTCTTACACTCCCTCCGCATGGACAGTATCCAATATAGGGACAATCTTTATCGTTATTAAACTTTAGACACGTTTAGTACGCTTGATGAGAAGATACTAGTTTCCCAACTCGTCGCGCAGTTCAAGTTCCTCTACCCCCCATTTCAGGCCCCCCTCATCTCCCTCCATCCTTAAATATATTCAATGGTTATCCCAGCCCCAACATAGGCGACGCCTCCAACTTTGTAAACATTGATTTAGTTTGGGTCTTGGGTACATGAGGTAATATTTGGCTTAGCAGAAAAACATTTCTGTTTTTTTTGGTTTCCGCATCATTATCATGATTATCCTCTTCACCTTCGTCATTATCATAATCTCCATCATCATCAGTGTCATCACAAATGCCATTATCAAAATCGTTAAAACCTTTGTATTGTCATCACAATATCCATGACTATCATGACTATCATGACTGTGATAGCAACCACTATGTCCGTCACTACAATCAGATCATCACCACAGTCATCATCATCGCTGCCATCAGAGTTATCATCCCCATCACCTTCATCATCACAACCATCAATACCTTCATCAACACCATAAAGTTCATCATCACCTTCATCAACACCATAAAGTTCGTCATCACCTTCATCAACACCATAAAGTTCATCATCACCTTCATCAACACCATAAAGTTCGTCATCATCACCATTAATATCTCTATAACTGCCATCATCATCATCATCATCATCATCATCATCATCATCATCAATATATATATATTTCTCATCATCGTCATCACAACCACTATCTTTATTACCAACGTCTTCTTCCGCTCCACCATCGCCATCATCGCCATCGCAACCACCTCCTTCCCATACCACTATGACCACCACCACTCAACATAACACTTATATCTGAAACATGGCAGAACTGATTGACAAGGGACTCATTCGAGACCTCTTAGCTCGGTGGATGGGAGCCCTCCAGACGTCGGTACCATCTCGGAATTGGACAACAATGAGCGTGCCTATTGCTCTTTTGCAAAACTGAAACATTGTGGAATTGACAGACGTGGGATTATGAAACTAGGCGAAGGAGGCTAGCACCCCAGGTCTACTCAGAATTGTTAGTCCAGCACTCTACATTGTGGAACTGACGGACGCAGGACTATGAATCTAGGCGAAGGTGGCTAGCACTCCAGGTCTGCTCAGAATTGTTAGCCTAGCACTCTGCATTGTGGAACTGGCGGACGTGGAACTATGAAACTAGGCGAAGGTGGCTAGCACCCCAGGTCTGCTCAGAATTGTTAGCCCAGCACTCTACATTGTGGAACTGACGGACGCAGGATTATGAATCTAGGCGAAGGTGGCTAGCACTCTAGGTCTGCTCAGAATTGTTAGCCCAGCACTCTACATTGTGGAACTGGCGGACGTGGAACTATGAAACTAGGCGAAGGTGGCTAGCACCCCAGGTCTGCTCAGAATTGTTAGCCCAGCACTCTACATTGTGGAACTGGCGGACGTGGAACTATGAAACTAGGCGAAGGTGGCTAGCACCCCAGGTCTGCTCAGAATTGTTAGCCCATCACTCTACATTATACGCTGTCGGCTGAATCATGCTCACCCTTTGCTAGTGAATTAACCAGATTCATTCTTGTTCCATCCCAAGGTGGGAAGGGCAGCCACAGAATCCCCAGCATTATTATCTAGAATATCCAAGATCTAATTGCTCAGGGAAGATGATTAATATTAGTAAAAAGACGGAAATTAGCATTATAAGCCAAACTGACGAACGTAAGCTTTCGTGCATCCCGCCAACTTCTTGTTCTGTCTCTAGCTCTTTCTACGAATTTTGTTGTTGGATTTCTTCAATTTCTTGATATTTGATTGATTAATTGATTGTTTGATTGATGTCGATCCCCCACCTCCTAAGCCAGGCTGCCATGAAAAAAACTGTTTCCATCGAGGAAGTCTAGTTGGGGCCAGTATATTTAGCCTGACGCTGACTAACATGTCCGATCAGTATGTTTTGCCTGGCCCTGACTAACATGTCCGATCAGTATGTTTTGCCTGGCCCTGACTAACATGTCCGATCAGTATATTTTGCCTGACGCTGACTACCATGTCCGATCAGTATATTTTTCCTGACGCTGACTAACATATCCGATCAGTATGTTTTGCCTGGCCCTGACTAACATGCCCGATCAGTATATTTTTCCTGACGCTGACTAACATGCCCGATCCGTATGCTTTGCCTGGTCCTTACTAACATGCCCGATCAGTATGTTTTGCCTGGCACTGACTAACATGTCCGATCAGTATGTTTTGCCTGGCCCTGACTAACATGCCCGATCAGTATGCTTTGCCTGGTCCTTACTAACATGCCCGATCAGTATGTTTTGTCTGGTCCTGACTAACATGCCCGATCAGTATGTTTTGCCTGGTCCTGACTAACATGCCCGATCAGTATGTTTTGCCTGCCCAGACGTTATTCTGTTCTTCCACATGATATTTTCATGTCCAGTATTTTGCAATATTATAATTTGTAACTTTTTCTTTTTTAGCGCTTTCGTCTGTTACCACTTGATCGTCTTTAGACAAGTCGGACAAAGATGATTACAGCATTATTATATGTAACAATCTGCTGTTCACATTAAGCGCCCTCAGTAGGTCCTAACTAGTCTTTAATAGGCTAGTGTGGTTAAAGTAGCAGTGTGCTAGTTCCTTGATATTTAAACCGCTCAGTTTACTTAGCTATAAATGGACACCTAACTAGCGGAGAAAGGAACTGGTCACCCGACACCATATAAAAAGCTTAATGAAGTCTGCAACACCTGATCCCCGACGGTAGTCTCTGTTATGGGATTACCTTGGCCTATTCTTTGAACCTGCATGTGGTACAGCAGTTGCGTGCACTCCCCCTGCTTCTAGAACGCGTGTCACTCGCATGCCTTTGTTTACCTCTTCCAGACAACATGCCAAGACAGAGATAAGGCAGATAACTAGGGCGGTGATTCTAGGTAAGTCCTAGTAGACTTGAAATGTGAACACCAAGATTAAGCATCTTACCAGCTTACCTGGGCTTTCAGGTGAACCACTCCCCCTCACAAAACACGGACTCTCAACTTTGATCGTTTCTGGGTCCGCTTAGCGTTTTCATATTTTCTTGTGGGCATAGTCAATACTTTTTATCCTGCCGAAGAGGGATGTGTCGGACCGAAAGATACAAATATCGCAGTCAAACTGTAAACTAGCTACGTTCTCAAGACTACATACTGTTACTTGCAAAGCCCTGTTCAGGGCTTGGAAGCGGAAAATTTAGAATGAAAGCAGAAGAAGAATAAGAAGGAGAAGAAGAAGAAGAAGAAGAATAAGAAATACTTTTTATAAGAAATACCCCCCCCCCCCCCCCCCCCTCAACAAAAAACAAAACAAAAAAAACAATCAAAACAACATCATAATTGATAGAGAAAGACTTTGCATTACTTAATAATATACATGTTTTTCTACTTTTATAACATGGAAATTTTGGAAACGTAGGCGGCTGACGTAAACGTGAAAATACATTAACCTTAGAACAAAAAGCTAATGAAATTGTTATCGATTATTTAAACGATAACAAGAAAAAACAAAACAAGACAACGCAATATGCTTTCATCAATCAAGTAGTTCCTAATTTTTCTGTTTGTAAAGAAAAACAAAAACAGATTGAAAATCGAACTCGTTTTTACCACTTTAATTCATATTAACCTGGGGGACACCTCATATATGACATTTCTGTCAAATTATTCTGTGTAACATCTCATGGTTGACTTAATTTTTCGCTTAATTATTATGTGTGACACCTCATACTTGGACTTTTTTGCCAAATTATTCTGCGCAGAACTCATTTTTTGATGTTATATGTAATTCCGGTATGTGTTCCGTCTCATACTTGACTTTTGTTCTTGTCAGGTGGACTAGTTTTTGTTTGTTTTAATAGAACACATCTTCCGAAACAAATTCATATTCATATATTTGTAAGTGTAAAGTATATCTTCTATTGTTTCAACATGTCCATTGATCAACACGCCAATAATTGATCAACACCCCAACTGATCAACATGCCAATTGATCAACACCCCCCTTTCTTCTTCTTCTTCCCCGTACGTAGTCAGACAGTAACCATTATTTTTTCGAAAAGGCAGCGGTCATCCTGAGGCTGTCGACACTGCCATAGAGCTTGTCTAGTGTTGCCACTGGTGATGGCCACATCTGCTCTCTCTGATCCTCGTATGTCGGGCAGTTTTGCAGCAAATGCTCAGCGATCATTTTCCTGGTACCACACGGGCATTCGTCGGTACCACCTATCTTCAATTTGTTGAATAGGTGGTACCTCAGTCTATTGTGGCCAGTGCGAAGTCTGAAGACCACGACCTGCTCTCTTCTGTTCAACTGGTAATAGGCATCGTTTTTGGTGTAGCCAGTATGTTCGGTTTCCCATTTGGTCATGTATCTAGCTCTAATAAGCCGTTTTGACTCTTCGTATGTCATACTAGTATCTGGTTGTGGTAGTTTTGCACCTTCTTTTGTCAGTCTGTCTGCCTCCTCGTTGCCTTGGATGTTGCAGTGAGATGGAACCCACTGCACCACTACCCTTTTTAGTGCGGACTGCTGGCATAGTTGACAGAGTACTGCTCTTAAATCATTAAGTTCAGTATTTTTCTGGCTTTTTAGTGCTGTGACTAAGGCCAAAGCATCTGTAAGCAGGACTATGTGGCTTTCATTCCTTTTACCTGTCACCATTTCTTCCACTGCCACCCTCAGCAACACCCCCATTTAATAAACACCCCAATTAATCAACACACCAATTAATCAACACACCAATTAATCAACACACCAATTAATCAACACACCAATTAATCAACACACCAATACACGAGTTGGAGCTTTCACTTGGAGTGATAATTTCATAAATACTTTCAATACATATTCTATGTGCAACTTCTACTTTACTTGTCCCTTTTTCTCTTATTCTAATGCACATGACTAGCGATGCAACTGATCCTCTTACAGAAGACATGTATAAAAGCAGATGTAATCAGTAGTGCCTTGATCTCTTTTGTAACCATTTAATTTACATCATGTATTTGCCAGACCCATGGGCAACCCACTATAGCCTATATTACGGGTTCAAATATGCAGCAGTCAATAAATTGGAAGCTACCAGCGACTCATAGCTTGTTGAATGTATCTGGGTCAGTGAATCAGATTTGACCAAGACTCTCTTTCTCCTCTCAGATGCGGTCCTGGAAACAGGCTACATCCATGCAGCTTACCAAGAGAATAGGGATCAAAGAGGGAAGGCCAACTAGGTTCCAAAAATGACGTGCTGAATTCGAATGTGCTCTGGTGTATTCTACGACATAGCGTCACAATGGCCTTTTCAGGATGAACGCTAAAGAAGAAAAAGATGAAGTAGATTATATTATTCTCTCACCGAAGAAAGCTGAAAACAAAAATACAGAAAACGGAGGTCATGGACAAAGATGGAACGAAAGCCCACGACAAATGGACTTGGCATATATTTATTGAAGACCTGTGCTCCACATAAAGCAGAACGATTTTGATCTATTGATTGATTGATTTCCCTACCTTCCTATAGTCTAGCAAAAATCGGACACTGGACGCAATGCTAGTGACGCTGGTGAGCAGCGAATAGTTTCAAATTATGGAAACTTGATTAGTAAGAAAATCAAGAAACTACAAGACCAGCGAATTGTTGACAAATAATCGCTTAGTCAAGTATTTGTGCTCTTCTAGAACATATATACGTAACATACAAAAACTAAGTGAAATATCTGCTGCCAAAGTCTATACACATATCTCGATCGAACTAGGTCAATTGTCCATCAATCCATCCAGAAATCAATCAATACATCATCAATAGATTAATCAACCAAACTGTTACTAAAGTCTATTTGAACGGCCTATTGCTATTAATCAATTAATCAATCCATCATTCCAGCATTCTACTAATCCATCGATCAATCCATCAATCAATCTTACTATTATTAGAGTCTATATAAATATATGGATTGAATTAGGTCTATTGCAATCAATCAATCACTCAATCCATCAATAAATCAATTCATCAATTGATCAATCAATCAATCCATCAATCTATCCATCAATCAATCCATCAATCAATCATACTAATTGTTACTAAAACCTATATAAATATCTGCATCGAACTAAGTCTATTGCAATCAATCACTCGATCAATCCCTCAATCCATAAATAAATCAGTCCATCAATCAATTATAATAACAGCACTAAAGTCTATACAAATATATGGATCGAACTAGGCTTATTGTCATCAATCAATCACTTTATCTATCAATCACTCCACCAATCAATCAAGAGCCGTCGACTACACGTGGAGCATAGGTCTTTAGCAAAACTCACCAAGTCATCTGTTATTTCCATCTCCCAGTTCAGATCATCATCCATGCTGTCCAAATGTACTGATCCGCAAGTTGAGCGTAAAGAAAGAAAGGATTAGCCTTACATTAGCCTTACAACTTTATTAAGGTGTTCAGTGAACTTGTGTCTTTCTAACAGCGAGGCGCTTTCGTTCTCTACATGACCGGCCTTAGATTACAGATTGAAGACAGTATGCAAAGCAGATCTTGAACAAAGTGCAATAATTTGTGTCAGCGTTGATATTGTACGCCGTCCTTCTTTAATTATCAAGGTGTTCCTTAAGAATTATGTTTGATGACTTTGTAGTTGAATTGTATTTGATATGGGCTTTATCCTTAAAGATCTGACTGCGCTGTTCCTCTGATACAGTGAGCTAAAAAGATCCATATTCAACAGAAATTGTTTTTATTTCTAGCCTGCGTGGCCAAGGGGTGGAACGTCCGTTTCCCAATCCCAACGCACTCTGTTCGAATTACGCTCATGTCCAGTTCGGCAGACATGGTTCTTCCCCGTACGGATAGTAATGGCAACCTACTGTACTGTATACTTACTGTACACTTACTGTGCATTTACTGTATACTTACTGTACACTTACTGTATATCAGCTCAATAAGTGGGCGGTTGTAAGAAGCGACCTTCTGCAAATGTCATGGTGCTTACTCTTTGTGTAACCGGATGGGGTGGCTGGACGAATGCTAAACCCTCCTTAGTCGCCTGGCAGGTATCGGTGTTTCTACTCGTTGTTTACCTTTCAAGCCCCGGTAACATCCGGACGTTTATCATTGAAGCTGGTATAAATTCAAGTTAGCTGGGAATTTTCAAGTGTGCTGTTTTTTGTTTGCCCAGCTGTTAATTGTCTATTTATGTAGACACGTTAGTACAGATCTGTTACTCATCTCACGAACCTTGCTTCTAGTTACAGTTCAGAACAAGTCTAAGTGTTGTTCTTTATCCTTACAGAACTAACACACAAATAAACAATCAATAAACAATCAATCAGTCAATTAATCAAAGTCATCAAACAACCAAACACAAAGATACACACAATAGCAGGTACAAAAACTCCAGTTATTGTTCAACGTTGCGTATATATTATGTCGCGATTACGTGGGCCCCGGAGTGAATGCGCATAATACCCAGCGCAGATTACCCAGCTTCCCTTTTTGTCTCAGCAGTGAGTCCTTTCATGTTACAGCATGTCTGCTCACGCGAAATATTATCTGTACCACAGAAACTGTTTCAAACAGGATTCTGTGCCCAGATAACAAACAACCGTGTATGTTTCTGATAACGTCAAGGCTCTTTCAGTTAAAGGGTGGACATGGGTTACTGTAAACAGGCTTTTAAACGGACATAAACGGTAATATGAGACGAGTTCTTTGACTTCTTTGTGTTTCTAATCCTTCTTGTCATTTTGAAGGTCCAAGTTATGCATATGCCCACCATTGAAACTGGATTCCAACCGGATATGGAAATCAAAGCACGTAAATGTACATTCGCTGTTGTGGTGGCTGTACCAATACCTGTTCAGTTCAGTTCATCCCGTAACCCATCAGGTCGTTGGGGCACACATGAAGACATGAAAATCCCACGCCAACCCTCCCTGTCTGTCCGGGCTGCGACCGATCCGGTATAATAGATTTCGTTTTTGTCCTAATGTGTGATTCTTAGGCTTGAAATCACCCGGCGGCGCCCATCTCCTCTCCAAGCTGCGGTGGGCCAATACCTGTACAGAATGGTATTGCCTGTCATGTACAGAATGATATTACCTGTGGTGTACAGAATGATGTACTTGTCCTGTACAGAATTATATTGCCTGTCCTGAACAGAATGATATTGCCTGTCCTGTACAGAATGATATTATCTGTCCTGTACAGAAGGATATTGCCTGTCGTGTACATAATGAAATTGCCTGTTCCATTGATATCCCTCTTAATGCGACTGTAGTTGAGCAAGTGATCAGGTTCAGGTGAACCATACTTATCAAGACTACATCTTGGGTTCTCGCACGTGCTTCTGGAAACACGATGTTTGACAGCTGCCTGGCCAACAGGTGGAATAAACACTGTAATTCTCATAATGGGGGACATACTAAGGAGCCTTGCATTGCACTACAGCTAGGATGATCCAGGTTTTTTATATCAAGTACCCGTCGGGGTGTAAGAAGAGCCACTGTAAACTGCTACAAAAGTAACTAATAGCTTTCCATCGTTGTCGATGAGGACCGCCGACATCATCCTTGTCACAGATTTCCCTGTTGGGTGTGGGTGCGTATGTGGCTGAACAGGCCAATGCGAGCACGAAAACATCTGCTACATATCGGGCACACGAGGTTTGTAGAAGGGGATGGTGTTCCCGCTGCTCGGGATTTCCGCGTCTCGCGTCTGTTCTGGGCTTTCACAACACGGTCATCTTCACCGGCAGCTACACCCGATTTCACTGCGCTTCTCCAGTCAGATCTGTTTTTCGCAAGACATTCCCAGTTCGAGCCTAACCCGTTAAGCAGCAAATCCTCATCCAGCTCACGCTAGAGCTGGGGCCTGCACAGAGTATCCGACCCAGTAGAAGTTCGTGTCGACTAAAACTAAGACAACAGTGACGGAATTATATGGACCGACAAAGCAACTTAATGATCTGGACTTTGTCGATAACTTTGACTCTTCTGTCCTATACCCAAGGTCAGATACAACATAAAATGCGTATTCTTGATTAGAGATCATAGACTTGGGTCTGCAGATATACATGGCCAAAACACAGGGTTTCAGAGTCATTGCAACTACCGAATTCACATTGTATTGGATGACACAATCGTACAAGATGTTGAGTCCCTTCACATATGTTGGTAGCAACATAGATACAACCGTAAGCATGGATACGTGTGTCAGAATAGGGATACAAATGGCGAAGGATTGTTTCATTACCTCGGAAACGGGTGGAAAATCAACAGAAATTAAACTCAGCCCGAAAATTCAAGTCTTCAACTCTAACGTAAAGTTTTTTCTATTGTGTTGGCTCTGGGACGTGTAGGACCACACACAAGATAACTGAGGGGCAAACTTCCTTACATGGATGCATGTGTAGAATAGAGGGACTAAAATGGTATGAAAGATCACTCGTGATCTGGGGAAGAGAACTGGGCACATACTGGGGGAACAGGTCATGACGACCAAGCGCTGACATTGGATGGGTCATACATTTAAGAAATCAGTTGATACTATTACAAAGCAGTTTCTGTTCTGGAACCACGGTGAGACAAATGAAGTAGAGGCAGACTCATGGTGTGGAGAGCTTGAGCCAAATACTAAATCGATTGGGAAGACCTGGATTGATATGGTGCAGATAGCAAATAACGGGAAGATTGCGTGTATTTGAGCAGACCTATTTTCCTCGGTGGCGGGAAAGGTCTTCTTTGATTGATTTTTGTTCTTCTTCTTTGTTCGCTCTCAATCTCCCGCTACCAAGCCCTGAAAAAAGCTTTGCAAGTAGCGGAATGTAGTCCAGAGAACGGAATGCGTTGTCTTGTGGTTTACAGCTTGACTGCGATATTTGTACCTTTCGGTCCAACACATCCGACTTCAGCAAGCATTTTTGAGCACCGGGTTGCCCTCCCTCTTCAATCCCTTCTCCTTAGCCAGTCTGCTCTGTTGCAGCCTGTTATCCAGGATCACCACGTGGAGGTGTAGAAAGGTTTTGGCAGCTCTGGTACGCTGACTCTGACGCCAGCAGTCATCTATGGGTCGCTGACTCCTGCAGTTAATGCGCTGCTCAGCGTCTTGATCCCCTTTGATTGATTGACTGAATTAGAGTTGATTATTTATTCTAGTCAAAAATTTTCCAAGAATTTTTTTCGAGTTATTGCTATTAAAGGTATTCATGTTAAGTGTTTCAGAAGTGAAGCCATTTATGTACAATATGCATAGATTTTTGAAGATAAAGAAACAAAAAGAAGAGAAAGAGAGAGAGAGAGAGAGAGAGAGAGAGAGAGAGGACAGGAGGGAGAGAAAAGAAGAGGGAGAGAGAATAACCGAGAAAGTAGGCAGGTCACCAAAGCGAACAGCAACTATAATTAATGATTGTTCTTATTAAATTCCCAGGAAAACGGTTTTTCGGTTTTTTATTTTCGTATCACCGCATATGGGATTTTGTTTCTAGGGCTATCATTCAAATAGAGATGACTGCTTGATAATCAACAAACTATTGGTTTGTGTAGATAGAGAGGTGTGTAAATCCAAGTATTGGAGAATCTACTACATGTCTCTACGACATGTTTTAAGTATGGCGAATCCCATTCAAGCCCTAAACGAACGATACCTTACTGTTTGAAGAGATACAAGCTTGACATCTTGAGAACATTATCTTTGGCAATTCTTCCCATCCAAATTGCTGCAGATGACACGTAATGCGGTGAGACTTATGAGGTCCAGGGTTATCTTGCAGGAGCAGAACTCCCTTTGTGATCAAACTAGGCCGTTTATTTCGCAGACGGTTATTAACATCTTTCAAAATGCGTATGTCCTGTTCATTGTTGATAGTGGGCCCTGCAAGGTATGAAATTTCCGCGGAATTCCAGCCTTCTTTCACAAGAAACTTCCTCACACCAAGTTGTTTGATGTAGGCACTGACAGTGTTGTCCGCCATTTTGATTTATCTGTCACGTGACTGACCCATGACAAGTGGGCTACCTAGCAGGAATAGGACACAAGTGCCTGTCACTAATAAAAGTAGTTCCAACAGGCTATAACCCATTCAAGTAGAACTAGAACAAAAAGTCCCGGTTTGACTTGAAGGACCCTCGTAGCATAGTTTATGTATACACCATTATCGAATTCATGCGGTTTACATATATTGTTATTTGTATAACCTTTCACGTGCCTATCCCAGTGTCCCATTTTAGGAAGGACAGATAGCCTTGCAAAAAGGGGCGAAGATTTTGAACATAAAGAAATATAAATCCCATTTAACAAAAGAGAACTACCCGAGTCGTCAGAAGGGAACAGCACCAATTAAATGACGACTATCACACCATTGATGGACATGGACAGATCACCATACTTCATCTCAGAACAGAGCACAAGAGACACATGTACAAGCTACGACTGTCTGCTTCACAACTGTGCACGTGCGGAGTAAAAATACAAACTACTGCACATTATATGTAATACAGGACTGCCCATACATAGCTTGTTAAAAGAAAAGATACATTGGTCTAATGATTCAAACAATACTCGATACATCATCGATACGATAACAAGAAGAAGATGAAAATGAAGAAGGGAAAGTAGAATACAATCTATTTACCATTCATACATATCGCAACATTTGACTAAGAAAAATAATTTTTAAAAACTCATGTAAAACAAAGGGTTATAAACACCTTAACTGGAGAACATAATAAATTCCAGCCGTGAACATGGGACCAACTGCCGTGACACATGGGAACAACTGCTGCGACACATGGGACTAACTGCCGTGACACATGGGACCAACTGCCGTGACACATAGGACCAACTGCCGTGACACATGGGACCAACTGCCGTATCACATGGAACCAACTACAGTGACACATGGGACCAACTACCGTGAACATGGGACCAACTACCATGAACATGGGACCAACTCCCGTGACACACGGGACCAACTGCCATGACACAGGGAACCAACTGCAGTGACACATGGGACTAACTGCCGTGCCACATGGGACCAACTGTCGTGACACATGGGACCAACTGCCGTGACACATGGGACCAACTGCCACGACAGATATGACCAACTTCTGGGATAGATAGAGCTAACTGTCGTGACACATGGGACCAACTGCCGTGACACATGGGACCAACTACCGGGATAGATAGAGCCAACTGTCGTGACACATGGTACCAACTGCCGGGATAGATAGAGCTAACTGCCGTGACACATGAGACGAACTGCCGGGATAGATAGAGCTAACTGTCGTGACACATGGGGCAACTGCCGCGATAGATAGAGCTAACTGCCGTGACACATGGGACCAACTGCCGGGATAGATAGAGCCAACTGTCGTGACATATGAACCAACTACCGTGACATGAACCAACCGCCATGACACATGAACCAACTGCCCTGACACATGAACCAACTGCCCTGACATAGGGCACTAACTGACGTGACTGATGAACGAACTAACATGACACATTATCAAACTGACGTGACATATGAACCAACTGCAATTACACGTGAACCAACTGCCATTACACGTGAACCAACTGCCATTACACATGAACCAACTGACGTGACACATGAACCAACTACCGCGACACATGGCACCAACTGGCATGACACAGGGCGCCAACTGACATGATATATAAACAAACTAACGTGACACATGACACCAACTAATGTGACACATGGTACAACTAACGTGATACATGAACCAACTGTCGTGACACATTAACCAACTGCCGTGACACATGAACCAGCCGCCGTGACACAGGAATCAACTACAGTGACATGAACCAACCGCCGTGACACATGAATCAAGTACCGTGACATGAACCAACCGCCGTGACACATGAACCAACCGCCGTGATACACGAACCAACTGTAGTGAAGGACACATCTGCCTATTCAAACTAAAAATGAAGAATGACAATCATCCGTCGCTAACTTCTCTCAAAAACTGCCTCATGTCGATGTGCACCCGAGGTCAAATAGTCATAACATCAGCTACTAAAAAAAGTGAAACCCCGAGCAATTCAATTTCTAGAACACTTGCTCTTTGCCCTAAAGGGTCTCATCACTGATTAGAGAGACTGAGAACACATCGGATCTGGGATGTCCTCCAGTGAACATTACGAAATTCCCTGATGCTCCAATCATGAACAGTTTCTACAAAGTTGATAGTAGTTGCCAGATTGACACTTAGTAAAATGAAGACCTCCTGTAATTGTTTTTTACCCTATCTCCTTGGGGAAAAAAAATTGGTCTTAGATTTAGCCCAATTTACGTGGCATGGTTTTAATTTTTAGGTGGGCATTTTAGAGTGTGATAGGAGAGTAGGAAGTGATAAGTCAGTTTATATTCACGGACTTTGGGTCAGTATGTCATTCATCGGGGATACACAGTGAAAAATCAGGTTGATGCTTCTCTGGTAGAGCGAGAGGCCAGGTTGTTGTGGACCATACAGAACACAACCTTCTCAGGTTGTTGTGGACCATACAGAACACAACCTTCTCATGTTATTGTGGGCCATACAGAACACAACCTTCTCAGGTTGTTGTGGACCATACAGAACACAACCTTCTCATGTTGTTGTGGACCATACAGAACACAACCTTCTCAGGTTGTAGTAGACCATACAGAACACAACCTTCGGTATGATTATGAAGATTGCGGTTGTGACCTCATCTCTGGGATGACTATCCGAGGTCTACTTAACAAGGTCGGTCATCACGTCAGAATCCAAATCTTTACTGCAATAGACACAGAACGGCTGTCTAAATCATGCATAGATAGCAAGCAACTTGATATGTCTGAAACTTTCAGGGGCTAGTGTGGATCTACTGTCGTAGCCATGTTGAGGTTCAGGGCATTGAAAGAGCCGCCATTCTGGATTCACAAACTCCAATTGTGGACACATATAATACGGCAAAGGATGACGTTGACCACCTGATGGTACCACAATAGATAAATCATCAGTTCACCGACTGCAAAAGTATGAAATCAAACGAGGGTCGAGCGCAGGGGGGCGTATGATAAGATGGGGCAGATGTGTGTACAACAAACAAGCTACAAGTGAGAAAGAAAGAAACAGTTAATGAATGAGAGAAAGAAAAATCAAGTTAATGACTGAGAGAAAAACGATAACGAGCTAAAGGAGAGAAAGAAAGATACATTTAACCAAAGAGCGAAAGAAAGATAAAATTAATGAAAAATAAAAAAAATTAAATTAAATTAAAGAAAGAGAAAAAGAAAGATTAAATTAATTACCGAGAGAAGGAAGTACTGGATTGATATTCAAAGATATAATACATGGAATATAAGCAAGAAATAGTTTAAGTGATGGAATTAATGAGACAGAAAAAGAAAGACAACGTGTATGACTTGAGGATGGAATGATGTGGGCCTCCTGTTCTGTGTCATGCTGGGCTTCAGGACAATAAAAGCGATGACATCTTGGCTCCACAAATACCACTTATGACCACTTTAGATATCGGTAAATGTGACATTTTGAAGCTTTCAATGATCGTCTGGTAAATGGAATAAAGAAATAATGTACAACCGTAGATGTTTTCGTACCGACTAGCTTACAAAACGATCCTGTTTTCTCTCTTCGCAACTCCTTCTGCCTAAACTAATTAAGATAATGGAGCCAGCACTCGTGTATGTGTGCGTGAGTGTATGTGTGCTTGAATGTGTTTGTGTGCTTGAATGTGTATGTGTGCTTGAGTGTGTATGTGTGCTTGAGTGTGTATGTGTGCTTGAGTATGTATATGTGCTTGAGTGAAAGAGCTACGGAGATCGCGAGCACAAAGCTTAAGTGCAGCTAACAACAATCATAGCTGGTATTTGATTTACGTGAATATAATTTAATTTGTTTGACAAAATTATAGGAAACGGGACTCAACTTGACACTATTGTTTTAGAATGTCTCTTTTGTTTCCATTCACCCATAAAATATTCCATCTACCACTTCAGGAACCTGAAGCTGGAAACAACCTTACCTGGCTTTTAAGAAAAGGACAGACATCGTACCTCTCAGCCAGGAAAAAGATCTTTAATTATTTTCGAACTCGATATTTTAATAGGTTGAATATCAGCTCGTTTATTAGTTGGTAGGACTCATACCAGCTTTTTGTTTGATCATCTGTTGGTCTCATACCAGTCTCCAGTATGTTAATGTGTTGGTCTCATATCAGTCTACAGTATGTTAATGGGTCGATCTCATATCAGTCTACAGTATGTTAATGGGTCGGTCTCTTATCAGTCTACAGTATGGTCATGGGTTGGTCTTATATCAGTCTCTAGCATGTTCATGGGTCTATCTCATATCAGTGTACAGTATGTTAATGGGTCGGTCTCATATCAGTCTACATTATGTTAATGGGTCGGTCTTATATCAGTCTAGAATATGTTCATGGGTCGGTCTTATATCAGTCTCTAGCATGTTCATGGGTCTATCTCATATCAGTGTACAGTATGTTAATGGGTCGGTCTCATATCAGTCTACAGTATGTTAATGGGTCGGTCTCATATCAGTCTACAATATGTTCACGGGTCGGTCTTTTATCAGTCTCTAGTATGTTCATGGGTCGATCTCATATCAGTCTACAGTATGTTAATGGGTCGGTCTCATATCAGTCTACAATATGTTCACGGATCGGTCTTTTATCAGTCTCTAGTATGTTCATGGGTCGATCTCATATCAGTCTACAGTATGTCCATGGGTCGGTTTTCATCCTGATCAGCCTCATATCAGTCTCCAGTGTGTTCATGGGTCGGTCTCGTACCAGTTTCATCCTGTGGGGAGGGGTGGTGGATAGGGTTTGGGTTGGAGAACTCGTTATAGGCTTCAGCCTCATCGCAGGCGAGACTCATATCTGGCTCAAGTTTTTTCGGGGATGTGGGGGGGGGGGGGGGGTAGGTGCTGCAAGATGGGATGGGAGGGGGAAGAGAACAGTGAGAGCTAATACCAGTTTCCAGCTTCAACTTGGGAAGGGGGGAGTGATGACTCATATCAAATGGGTTGCATTGGGATGAAACCGGTCTCCAGTTTCGTCTTTGGTCGAACCCATACCAATATTCAGGTTCATCCTTGGGTTTGGGATAAGGGGGAAGGGCTCATTTCAATCTCCAGTATCATCATAGGTTGGACTCTTAATTATCTTTATGTTATCCAACATACATGATCGTCGTTTTGATATTCATCTGTCGTCGTCATAGTTTTCATCTCCTACATCTTGAAACTCTATGAGTACAGGTCTTTCAATATCTATACCCCAAGTCCCTCAGACTTTGCCACCCCATCTAGCTGTCCCCATTTATATACGCAATTTTGCCGCGTTTTGGTTTGGTCATCCGAGGTTAAAATCAACCAGTCGGTTATATAAAGGTACCTCTCTTTACGCATTTATTATTACTTAGAAATAATGGCCATTTTCCTTCCGGCTTTCTCTGCGGTGAGTCGTTATCCCTCTTGACAGAAGACCTTCCTCTGTTTGAATGGTTGAGTTATGTTTGATGTTCAATTTGACATCTCTTACCAGTGCATGCCGGTTATATTGTTAGAATTCTTTGTTTATTTTACAAGACCTGGTAAAAGATGAGTGCTGTACAGATCTGGACATTATTTTCTGTAAAAATGTTTTCTGACGTTTATCTTAAAAATGACGTATGTAAACTGTATGTTGTAGTTTACAGTGATAATGCGACATCTGCGACTTTCGGCCTGACAATATAGATTCAGCGCGGCCTTTTTGGGACGCAGATTAAGTAAGATGGTCGCACCTTAACGGCTGCTCTCTCGACTCGCTCCGCTGTTTGTGTCGTTTCCCGATGTTTGGTGGTTTATGTCCAGATTATATTTCACAACTCCTTCCCCAGGTGGTATCAGGGACTTTATTCTGTGGAATTTATGTGCTTTCGATCGGTTATCATGTTTGCTATGTTGCATTTCGTTGCATTTCATGACTGGCTTGAGCCGTGGGAGACCAGTCCATGACGGAGTTCAACGTTCCGCTTTAACTGCACACCAGAATTCAGTCCAGATTATCACTACTCAAGGACCTTTTCTGCTCGGACTGAAGCCGACTTTCTCCTGCCCGCCCCTCCCTCCACCGGAAGTTACATGATACCTCTTCCAACTTCGTATTCTCAGCACAGCAAGAGTCACGCTGACCGAAAGGTGGACACAATTAGAAGCCTCGGCGGTAGGACATAGACAAATAGGGAATATGATACGGACAGATACGGAAAACCTGAAACAAACATTGGTTAAATACACTCCCCATCCCAAGGCGGCGGAGTACTCGGCTCCACCTGGGGAGTCTGTAGGGATTTCGGTCGACATGCTACGCATGAACACAACCTCAGCAGTTGGACATGGTTGGGGTCGATTGACGCAACGGGCCTTTGACGCCCAAGGAAACATTAATATTATTATTATTTTTGGGGCCTAATTTACCTTCCTTCAGCGACGTTTATTATTTTAGCAGGACTACACATTTGGGTGGAGCCGCGTAGCGCAGTGGTGAGCTCGCTGGCTTCGCATCCTGGGTCGACCCAGCCTTAAATGGGTACCGGTTCAGTCCGGAAAGTAAAAGCGGCGAGGGAGAGGAGATGGCTACCGCCCTCATTAAGCCGAGCCTTTGAAATGTGAGATCGCTAACACCTCACACCCCTACGGCAGTAATGCTATGGGATACTTTACTTTACTTTTACACATTTGGAGGCGGAATTGAGTTTTTATCAGCTGGGGTTGACTGACCCTCATGCAAGCAGCTAACTATTAGTCTCTGGTTACTTTTAACTCAATCATTCCTGCATCATTGGTCCCATATATTCAATGTACAAATATTCAAGCACAAGAATGTATTTTTTTAGAAAGATTGAAAGTCTTGTTGTAAGTTTACACTATGCAGGCTAACGAAGATGAGATGTGCATACATTAGACAACAAATCAGGATACGTCAAAAAGATTGGGAATAGCTTTTGTGGAAAGTCAGGTTTTATACCTGTAGTGCATTGTACGGTGAGATGACATACCTTGAGAACCAATTAATGACATACGACTTAGTCTGAGATCACATAAGCGACATATGACATACATTGAGAACATAGAAGCAACTAATGACATACCGTGAGAACATAGAAGCGACATATGACATACATTGAGAACATAGAAGTGACATATGACATACATTTAGAACATAGAAGCAACTGATTGCATACCGTGAGAATATAGAAGTGACATATGACATACATTGAGAACATAGAAGCGACATATGACGTACATTGAGAAGATAGAAGAGACATATGACATACATTGAGAACATAGAAGTGACATATGACATACATTGAGAACATAGAAGTGACATATAACATACATTGAGAACATAGAAGTGTCAGATGACAAATTTTTAGAACGTAACCGGGTCAGATGACATATCTGTAGAACATATAAGGAAAAGATGACAAACCTATAGCTCACCTACAAGGGAACGAACTAAGATAAAGAGGGTGTAATGAGCGATGCCATCATAAGATAAACTATTATTGCAATATTGAGGCTAAATGAAATAACAAATAATCTTAGTTGCTTCTCTCTCTCCCTCACTCCTTCTCTCTCTCCCGCACTCCTTCTCTCTTCCTCACTCCTTCTCTCTCTCCCTCACTCCTTCTCTCTTCCTCACTCCTTCTCTCTCTTCCTCACTCCTTCTCTCTCTCCCTCACTTCTTCTCTCTCTCCCGCACTCCTCCTCTCTCTCCCGCACTCCTCCTCTCTCTTCCTCACTCCTTCTCTCTCTTCCTCACTCCTTCTCTCTCTCCCTCACTTCTTCTCTCTCTCCCGCACTTCTTCTCTCTCTCCCGCACTCCTCCTCTCTCTCCCTCACTTCTTCTCTCTCTCCCTCACTCCTCCTCTCTCTCCCTCACACCTTTTCTTTCTCCTACTCACTCTCTTTCCATCTCCTCCTCTCCAGGTCACTCTTTCTCTCTCTCCCTCCTTCTCTCTCTCCCTCACTCCTGATCATGCTTCTCTTTCTCACTCCTTCTCTCTCCCCCGCACTCCTTTTCTCTCTCCTTACACTCCTCGTCTCTCACTCCTTCTCTCTCCCTCACTTCTTTCCCCCCACCGACCCCCGTACTAGGAAACTAACAGAAAATCTCCAGTTGTTTTTTACAGTTGTACAATTTCCGGCACAAATTGCAATAGCATAACATAACATAACAACTGCTCTTTACTTAACATCAAAGTTTACAAACAAATGCATGTTTTTACAGCATTTCCCAGTGTTTAGTTTGCTTGTATATTCTAACCGAATATAATTAATCGTTTCAATGTTTATACATCTTCTATTCTCTTGAACATAATTTTTTAATTCTGATTTCCATTATAGCTCAAAAGAACTCATTAAACAAGCGATATTAGACAATGATTTCATGAAAAACTTGGACATAGGACAGATCAGAGAGATTGTGGACTGCATGCACCCGGTAGAGAACCACAAGGATTCGATCATCATCAAGGAAGGGGATGTGGGCTCTTCAGTTTATGTCATGGAAGGTAAGAGAAGGAAGAATGTGTGTGTGGATAGAGGGAGAGTGAAGGAGGGAAGAATAAAGGGAGGTAGAGAGAGGGGGAGGGGGAGGAGAGATAAGAAGCGAGAGAGAGGAGAGCGAGGAGCAGAAGTGGAGGAGGAGAAAAGAAGCGAGAAAGAGGGAGAGGGAAGAGAGAGAGAGGAGCAAAAAAGGGAGAAGGAGAGAGTAGAAGCGAGAGAGAGAGGAGGGAGGGGAGCAATAGGAGAATGGAGGGATGAGGAAATGAACGCAGAAGAAAGGGAAGAGAGAGGGGGGAGAGAGAAGATAAGCAGAGAGAGGAGTGAAGGGGAAGGTAGTGAAGTTGTCAAGGAGGGAGGGAGAGAGGAGAGGGAGAGAGGATGAGAGAGGAGGAAGGTAGAGTGAAATACTAATGATAGACACTAATTACACATGATTGATATATATAATCTAAGATTATTCATTGCCACTCCTCCAATAACGTACCACTCCTCCAATGACCTGCCACTCCTCCAATGACAAGCGCTGGCAACCCCTCCATCTGTTTGAATATTTGTTATGTGTAGATTTTAAAAGACAAGATAATACACATCCCTGTCTCCCTCCTCTTTTCACATCTATACTTGGAGAGCATAGCTTTCCTGATTTTACTGTAGCACTTTGCTCCCAGTTCAGATTACGGAGCAGTCTTATAGCTCTACCATCTAGACCTATTGGTTGGAGACAATTAATTTCTCATGTTGGACTCCATCAGAAGTCTTCTGGTAGTCTAAAAAGCAAATAAAATGTAATTATGTATTTCTATATATTTATATGTCAGTCAATCTTCAGTTTATTGTAAAGTTGGTATCTCATTTGTTCTGGTCTGTGCGGAGTCTGAAGACCATACCTGCTCTCTTCTGTTCAACTGGTAATAAGTATCATTTCTTGTGTAGCCAGTATGCTCTGTTTACAATTTGTCCATGTATCTGGCCCTGATAAACCTTTTGGACACTTCATAAGTCGGATTCGAATCTGGTATAGTTATAAATGAAACCAAAATGTAATTATGTATTAACATCTAACGGCTTAACCATTAATAAATCGAAAGAGTTACATTTGTATTTATTTATAAAACGTGATCGATATCATGTTTTTGATCGAGAGACAATCGTATGTTTTAAAAGTCGTTCCACAAGACAAGCTCTATGGCAGTGTCGACAGCCTCAGGATGACCGTCGCTTTTTTCGAAAAAATAATGGTTACTGTCTGACTGCGTACGATGAAGAAGAAGAAGAAGAAAAGTCGTTCGAAGCAGAGGCCCATGCGACAAAACGTCTACATTATTTTTCCAGTTTCTTAGGACCTTTGCAGAAGTGCGACGGATGGTTCGCGGAATAGAACTGACTGTCGGTGGTCTCACTTGATGTAGCTTTGTTACTGCTGAAATGAGCAGTTTGTTTCGGAATTTGCTCCGTTCTTTTTTCCCACATTCTTAAAACTTTGGAAATAATTTACTTTAGTGAGTGTGTGTGTGTGTGTGTGTGTGTGTATATGCGTGCGTGCGTGTGTGTGCGCGAGCGCTGCCAAATATGTCTTAGGAGGCACTATGGAGAGTTGTGCGTGGGGCAAGCTGTCTTTCCCGTCGAAGACCTTTACAGCGAAGTCACTAAGTACATAATTAACTGCCCCATAATAAGCATACTCAAGTGTCAATCCCCGGGAGCAAGGAAGAGAACGAATGTAACATTCCCTTCATATCGTTAAAGGCAACTAGAGAGGGCTATATTTGGGACAAACCATCTTATCACGTCACAAAAACTGCAATAGAAGTACCCATAGGAGGACACAGGAAATGCGTTGGTGCAGGCCTAAGAAATAATGGCCATACGTTTTGTAAATAGTAATACTGAGATAAGACAGGAAGTTTATGATTCGCTTAGTGAAAATTTGCTAATGACAAATCCATCTCTGTGATAAACTCCAGGCGGCGCTCCAGACTTGTTCTATACGTCAGCTTGTCTCATAAATATAAATCACAGTTAAAAAGTGACGCACTTAATGACTGAGATAACATGTTTAGATAGTGTATATTTCGTCTATCAAATTTAAGTTCTGTTTTTATATACAATATGGGCGTTGATGTTTATCCTGTTATTAAAGTGTGTAACTTAGATTTACCCCATTCATCTGTTTGTAATCAACTTAAACTTGAGCAGATTAGGCGCTGTTCTTGGGTAACCAGTGTGCAAAGGGATCTAGTTAGAGTTTCAGTCAACAAGATCTGAACATGATTATGAAGATAAATCGTCTTGCTAAGTCTTAGTTTGACTTCCTGTATCAGAGAATCACAAGGAGATCTCATTGAAGATGTAGAATCATAAAACAAATGACAGATAAAGGGAATAACACGCTTCTGATGTCATCACATTTATTTAAGGTCAAATGGGAAAGAAATATTTGATGTGCTCACTTTTTTTTTCTTTTCTTCTTCTTCTTTTTCTTCTTGATTTTCCTCTTCTTCTTCTCCTTCTTCTTCTTCTTTTTCTTCTATTTCATTCGTTCTGAAACTCTCCCTACCAAACCATGAAAAGGATTTTACATGTAGCAGGATATAGTCCAGAGAACGGAATGCGTTGTATCGTAGTTTACAGCTTGACTGCGATATCTGCATCTTTCGGCTGACACATTACTTCAGAAATTTTTGGGTATCGGGTTAGCCTTTCCTTTTCGATCCCTTCACCTTAGTCAATCTGTCCTATTGCAACCTGTTATTCGGGATCATCGAATTGGAGGCGTCGAAGGGTCTTGGCAGCTCTGGGTCGCTGGCCCTGTCGCTAGCAGTCAGCTCTGAGTCGCTGGTCCTATCGCTAGCAGTCAGCTATCTCTGACCGTTGCAACTTATGCGCTGGTCAGCACCTGGATCCCAGACATGTTTAAGGCCAGCATCAGTGAAGGAAATATCTTCTTCTTCTTCGTTCGTTCTCAGTCTCCCACTACCAAACCCTGAAAGGGTAAGTAGCAGAATGTAGTCCAGAGAACGGAATGCGTTGTCTCGTAGTTTACAGCTTGGCTGCGATATTTGCACCTGTTGGTCCAACACTCCAACTTCAGCAAGCATTTCTTGAGTACTGGGTTAGCATTCCCTCTTCGATCCCTTCTCCTTAGCCAGTCTGCCCTGTTGCAGCCTATTATCCAGGATCACTACGTGGAGGTGTAGAAGGGTCTTGGCAGCTCTGGTTTGTTGGCCCTGACGCTAGCAGTCAGCTATGGTTTGTTGGCCCTGACGCTAGAAGTCAGCTATGGTTTGCTGGCCTTGACGCTAGCAGTCAGCTATGGTTTGTTGGCCCTGACGCTAGCAGTCAGCTATGGTTTGTTGTCCCTGACGCTAGAAGTCAGCTATGGTTTGCTGGCTCTGACGATAGCAGTCAGCTATGGTTTGTTGGCCCTGACGCTAGAAGTCAGCTATGGTTTGTTGGCCCTGACGCTAGAAGTCAGCTATGGTTTGCTGGCTCTGACGATAGCAGTCAGCTATGGTTTGTTGGCCTTGACGCTAGAAGTCAGCTATGGTTTGCTGGCCCTGACGCTAGCAGTCAGCTATGGTTTGTTGGCCCTGACGCTAGAAGTCAGCTTTGGTTCTCTGACCACTGAAACTCATGCGCTGCTCAGCGTCTTGATCCCAGACTTGTTTAAGGCCAGCATCTGTGAAGGAAATATCTGATGTGCTCACTTATGTAAGACACATAATGAGGAAATAGTAAATGCGAACGCAAACATTTAAAGCAAATGATCAAGGAATATATGATACACGTTGATTTCTGAACAATAAACTGTGCAACAGAACAGGTTATCCAACACACGATACAATTGTTTACTTATTCGTACACTTTTGTTTGAAGTTAACAACTTATCGTGAAGAAGTCAGGACACAAACAGCGTTAGAGATGTGATTACTTGTAGTCAGGACACATAAACAACGTTAACGATGTGATTACTTGGTCAGAACACAAACAACGCTAGAGATGTGATTACTTGAAGTCAGGACGCAAACAACGTTAGAGATGTGATTACTTGGTCAGAACACAAACAACGCTAGAGATGTGATTACTTAGTCAGAACACAAACAACGTTAGAGATGTGATTACTTGAAGTCAGGACGCAAACAACGTTAGAGATGTGATTACTTGGTCAGAACACAAACAACGCTAGAGATGTGATTACTTAGTCAGAACACAAACAACGTTAG
The DNA here is from genome assembly GCA_036924085.1 of Ariolimax columbianus. Taxonomy (NCBI): domain Eukaryota; kingdom Metazoa; phylum Mollusca; class Gastropoda; order Stylommatophora; family Arionidae; genus Ariolimax; species Ariolimax columbianus. The sequence goes on from JAVGWX010000006.1 coordinate 20,773,430, forward strand.
AGATGTGATTACTTGTAGTCAGGACACAAACATCGCTAAAGATGTGATTACATGAAGTCAGATCAAGAAGATAACCAATCAATTCAAAATTTAGCCAGATATCCATTGAGTTGATCCCTGTCGTTGTTTCTGCGTCACGCTGTGCTAGTGTTGTATATGCTGTTTCCAACAATTAATTAAGCCTGTCTTCAACAGTCTGAAGACAAACAGTGAAGTAAATAGCTGATATCAAATGACGTGATACACACTCGTTTCTGTAACGGTCCTGATATATATTTGGCTGCAGGAGAGGCGTTTCACACTCGAATAAGGGAGTGGGGGGGGGGGGAGGCGGGGGTGAGGGGTGGGGGACCAAGAGAGATGGAATGAGGAATAACGACATCAGAAGTATGGTGGTTACTACCCCTAGGGCTGAATTCTGTTCTAGACACAAAAGACGATGGTTGGGGTAATTTATGCAAATCTGGACTGATTAGCGTTGTTATTACACACTTGAGTTATGCGACAGGGCACAAGGGATACCTCACAGAAGATGGATAGATGACGTTAGAGTAATCATTCAGCGACACGGGTTTACAAAGCCCAAAGCAGCACCGTTGTCTCAGGAAGGGCTGCTTAAGCTCCCCACGACGCTCACCAAGACACGTATACAGAAAACAGCTGCATTCTAATAATGCTGGAGCGTTGTAGTTGTAGAGTGGTCGCGTCTCGCGACAAAGGCCCAGCATCAGTCGATCTAGCCATAAATTGATACCTGGTTTACTGTTTTGAAACTGTCCAACCATCTCCTTAAGGCCCTTGTACAATGGATCTCTATCACTTCATTAAAAGCAGAGCCTGTTATGGACTACATTGGTCTGGAGTAATATAGACGGGATCCTTCTATAAACCTTCCGATGACGTTGTGCACGCAAACTTTATAATCGGTCAACTTTATAATAGCTGTGAATCGTAGTTGGGCGGTAGGGGGAGGGGTAAAAGGGTTTCCTGGACAGAAATACCTTCAAATTACCTGGCATAAAGATATAAGCATACATTTATGTCTATGATACTATTACATTTTAGGCGCATATTCGTGCTCTGTTTAGGTATAGCTATATCCCATCTCATTGCATTGGTACACCGTGTTACCCATCGTGCCAGCGATACGCCTATGATAGATTGAATACTTATCCACACAAGTGTTGGTGCCCCCTAGAAAACTAGCGATTCTCCATAAACTTCAGCTACAGAAATAATCCAAAGCAAACTACAGCGGTCTTTGACTATAACCCGAACGAGATCTGCTGATTGATTCAATCTGGACCAATGGTGGATAACGCGCTGATCGCTAGCCGCACGCTACCCAACAATCCTTATCCAATGTCCTTGAAAGTGAATGAAACCACAATGTAGAGATCCAATACGAGTCTGAGAAGAAGAAATAATTTAAGTTATTAAAAATTATGTCTAAATATTTCAAAGAGAGAATTATTGAATGTAATAAAATATAATGAATTCCCCGCGATCTCTAGGAAGTGATATTGACTACCGTGTTCAGTGTCGAGCACGTTAAAAATCCCTTCGCAATTAGAAGTTGCAATGAGTTGGCTTAACGGCCGCTGCCGAAGCAAAATTAAAAATCTAGTTAAAATCTACCCAAATTATTTGTATTTTCCCCCAGGCCAAGTTAGCTGCAGGAAGTTTAAATTACATGCTTCTTATAGCAGTCGGCGTCGGTTACCTGGCAATAGACATTAACAAGCCTGTTTGAATACCAGGATTCCAGATACTAGTACGACATACGAAGAGTCAAAACGGCTTATTAGAGCTAGATACATGACCAAATTGGAAACCGACCATACTGGCTACACAAAAAATGATGCCTATTACCAGTTGAACAGAAGAAAGCAGGTCGTTGTCTTCAGACTTCGCACTGGCCACAATAGACTGAGGTACCACCTATTCAACAAATTGAAGATAGGTGGCACTGACGAAAGCCCGTGTGGTACCGGGAAAATGACCGCTGAGCATTTGCTGCAAAACTGCCCGACATACGAGGATCAGAGAGAGCAGATGTGGCCATCACCAGTGGCAACACTAGACAAGCTCTATGGCAGTGTCGACAGCCTCAGGATGACCGCTGCTTTTTTAGAAAAAATAATGGTTGCTGTCTGACTGCGTACGATGAAGAAGAAGAAGAAGAATACCAGGATTCCAAGTATAAGTATAAAATAGAAAATAGAAATTAAATTAAATTTAGGAAGAACCGAAATAGAAAAATATGAAATAATCAAATAATAAATGATATATAAAAAAATTGTATAATAATTGTAGATAAGGTAACAGATATAGCACATTTTGAATGAAAATATCTCCAAGTACATGTGTATGTTTTATTGCGTGCAGAACTTGGAACATTAGCTTGTTCTCATGTGGCTCTTTGGGGTTACCAATTGGACTTCACACAGCTCTCAAACTATTAACACGACTTAATTTGGCTATTGTGCATTTAGCTGGATTTCATGTAACTCTTTGACCATTAACTTGACTTCTTGTGCCGCTTCAATCATAGACGTGACTTCGTGCTTGTGTCGCTTCAATCATAGACGTGACTTTGTGCGGCTCCTGAATCAGGAACGTGACTTCATGAGGCTCTTGGAACATTAATGCAAAGTAACGGTTTGTCCTATAATAGTTAACACTGATGTTGGGGAATTAGGTTGTTAGAAACTTCAATACACGAAACCACAGCTTGCACGAGGTAAAGTGGCCAGTTCCTTTCCTCACTGCCTTTTTACAACCGTATGCTAGGTGCTCATTTACAGCTGGATCAACTGGAGCGTGATGGCCATAACTTTTTTCGTCCCATAGGGTCGTTTGAGGCGCCTTTGCCATCTTTATTAGAATAAAGTATAATCATAAATAAAGGGACACCATTAGTTATGTGGAGGTAATTCTCACTTCCATCTAGGATAACTGGCGTCGGACTCAATACTAGCTGGCAAACAACCTTAACAATTAATGCACTTTATCGCCAAGATACCAGCGGAAATGTCTAAATGTAGACCAAACTTCTTTAATTAACATTAAACACATTATAGCCTGGCATTTAAGTTTGCGGGAACTAAAGACGTATGCGCTTGGGCTGCAATTGAAAATTTGAATTCGTTTAATAAGTTCCGTGAGGCTAATATTGTTTTTTAAACAATCCATTTTGAGATTTATTCTTTGAAGAAGAAATAAAGCAAAATATTTACCTGAAATTTCGAATTTGTTTAGAAGAAATGCATGTTTTGCTGATACCTGCCAAACCAGGAAATATGATGTAAGAAAAATGAAGATTTGATTAACTCCCTAATGTCAGGAAATTGTGCAAAGTTACAGGTAAAATGTATTTTGTTTTAGCCATAATTACGAAGAGCATTTTTACATAAACACAGGTACAAAAGCGATTACGTGGTGATGTAGAAGGCCACATCTGAGCAAAACAAACATGTAAAGGATTTAAATAGATTAAGAAAGTAGGTAACATACAAAACAATAATTTATATTTTTTTCACTTTTGCAATCTGAGACGGGAATAAATAATAAAATATTTCCTCGAAATTCTTGTCTTGGTTAATCTCACCGACCTTTTCCACCGGTTGGGTGCTTTTTATATTTGGATGACGGTGCATTTTGCTACATTGTTGATACTGTTGTTCTTATAATTCTGAACTGCATCACTTTACACTTATGAAATAACAGCTACAAGTTCGTATAGTATTACTGCAGTGGCTATGTTAAATAACGTTCTAAAGTCAGTTGACTAGAAACGATGGCGAGCTGAATAGGGTACCTTGTTCATCGACAATCTGTTTGAGTTTTTGATTATTAGAGTGCGTACATCGCCTGTCTATCTCTCTCTCTGAGGGATCAAGATGCTGAGCAGCGCATGAGCTGCAGTGGTCAGCGACCCATAGCTGACTGCTAGCGTCAAGGCCAGCGAACCAGACCTGCCAAGACCCTTCTACACCTCCAAGCGGTGATCCTGGATAACAGGCTGCAGCAGGGAAGACTGGCTAAGGAAAAGGGATCTAAGAGGGAATGCTAACCCGGTACTCAAAAAAGGCTTGCTGAAGTCGGATGTGTTGGACCGAAAGGTATCTGGGGTAGTTGTCTCGCCGCAGCGACTCAATTTCAACCAGTGTTCGTAAAGCGATCTCAGTCCCGCCAGGCGGAGCGATTGCGCGGGCTTGCGGAAAACGCTCGCCTGCCTTTCCCCGTAGAGCGAATTGGGTGCGGTTTGTTGTAGTGGCTCCTCCACCGAGGTGCGCTCGTCTGGTCCGTATCAGGAAACGTGGTCCGTCCGTGGTGATTTATCTAAGGCTTATAGCAGAGCTCGACAGTACGTCTCGCTGGTGGTCCGACTCTCGCAAAGAGCTTGTGACCGGCAAATCGAAAGCAGGAATCGTTGCCTCGAGGCCCTGCGTTCTCCTACGGAGAAGGGCAGGCCGGCAGGCCAAATTGTCTCTAGTCCCAGTGAAATTCATCGCCGAGGTCGTTGGGATCCGTTCTGCACAGAGCGCTGCCATCCGTCCTCGAGCGAGCCCGGTCGGTCGGTCGTCTGGTGCGTGTGGGAGGCCCCTGTCAGGCGGTCCTAGGTCGACGGAGTGAGGGACGGGTGGAACAACCGTCCGTCCGTCCCGTCAGTCGGTCCCTGCGGCCGTCGTCCCAGTGAGGCTTTTTACACACCCTTCCTCCGCCGACCGGTGTGTGCTGTACGTACGTCTCCGACAGATATCTGGTTGATCCTGCCAGTAGTCATATGCTTGTCTCAAAGATTAAGCCATGCATGTCTAAGTTCACACTGTCTCACGGTGAAACCGCGAATGGCTCATTAAATCAGTCGAGGTTCCTTAGATGACACGATCCTACTTGGATAACTGTGGCAATTCTAGAGCTAATACATGCTTACCAAGCTCCGACCCTCGCGGAAAGAGCGCTTTTATTAGTTCAAAACCAATCGTCGTTTCCCCTCGCGGGGTTGCGGCGTCCCCACCTGTGACTCTGGATTACTTTGTGCTGATCGCATGGCCTCATGTGCCGGCGACGCATCTTTCAAATGTCTGCCCTATCAAATGTCGATGTACGTGACATGCCTACCATGTTTGTAACGGGTAACGGGGAATCAGGGTTCGATTCCGGAGAGGGAGCATGAGAAACGGCTACCACATCCAAGGAAGGCAGCAGGCGCGCAACTTACCCACTCCCGGCACGGGGAGGTAGTGACGAAAAATAACAATACGGGACACTTTCGAGGCCCCGTAATTGGAATGAGTACACTTTAAACCCTTTAACGAGGATCTATTGGAGGGCAAGTCTGGTGCCAGCAGCCGCGGTAATTCCAGCTCCAATAGCGTATATTAAAGTTGTTGCAGTTAAAAAGCTCGTAGTTGGATCTCAGGCGCAGGCGGGCGGTCCGGCTCGCGCCGGTTCACTGCCCGTTGTCTCCTGCCCTACCGTCTGCCGGCTCTCTCCCACGGGTGCTCTTCGCTGAGCGTCCTGGGTGGCCGGCGCGTTTACTTTGAAAAAATTAGAGTGTTCAAAGCAGGCCTCGGCTGCCTGAATAATGGTGCATGGAATAATGGAATAGGACCTCGGTTCTATTTTGTTGGTTTTCGGAACTGGAGGTAATGATTAACAGGGACAAACGGGGGCATTCGTATTGCGGCGTTAGAGGTGAAATTCTTGGATCGCCGCAAGACGAGCTACTGCGAAAGCATTTGTAAAGAATGTTTTCATTAATCAAGAACGAAAGTCAGAGGCGCGAAGACGATCAGATAGCGTCGTAGTTCTGACCATAAACGATGCCGACTAGCGATCCGCAGGAGTTGCTTCGATGACTCTGCGGGCAGCTTCCGGGAAACCAAAGTGTTTGGGTTCCGGGGGAAGTATGGTTGCAAAGCTGAAACTTAAAGGAATTGACGGAAGGGCACCACCAGGAGTGGAGCCTGCGGCTTAATTTAACTCAACACGGCCAACACTGAAATGACTGACATGCCGAGACCACTTTTCTGGGGTCTAATATGGAACTGGTGCTGAATTTAGACCCTCAGAAATCTGGAGTTATGCCCTCTGAGGCTCGGTTGGTCTGCATCCAGTGTTTGATAAAGGAATTGACGGAAGAGCACTATCAGGAGTGGAGCCTGAGGCTAAAATTGACTAAACACGCCAATAGTGTAGAATAACTGTCAAAAGAGAGCACCTTCGGGGGGTCTAATAGTGAACATGTGCTGGAATTAGACCCTCGAAAATCTGGGGCCACCCTCTAAGTAACTTGATTGTCTCGCTAAAGGAATTGACGGAAGGGCACCACCAGGAGTGGAACCTGCGGCGTTATTTGACTGAACACGCCAAAACTGTAGAACGACTGACAAATCGAGAGCACTACCGTTTGGGTCTAAAAACGAACGTACGCTGGTATTAGACTCACGGAAGACAAGTCAGCTCTCAAACACTCTAATGAAAGAACGCCACGGAAATCGTGTTTAACCCCGCAGAAACCGCAGATTTCAAATACCTGGTCATTGACAAACAAAAGCCCTCAATTAATTCGTCTGACCAAATAGTGAACGGGTGCTGGAAATAGACCATCTGAAGACAGGTCAGTTTTACCCTACTAATGACAGGGCGTTGCTACGGAAAACCAGCTCATATCGAGAGGAGCCGCAGACACTTTGGTTCACGTACCAGGCTGATAAGCCAATGGCGCGAGGCTACCATGTGGGGGATTACGGCCGAACCCTTGTAAGCCGCAATCCCGCCCAAAATCTCAGCACCACTGCAATGGGAGGCTCCTACATGCTCGGGCTCCTACATGCGCCCCAGCCATATCCGGTAGAGCCGCAGCAAGAGGTCCTTGCCGTCCGCCGATCAAAGCGGGCGGACAACTGCTTGATACTCACCTTATACGGCGATGGGGTGCGAAACCACCAACTAAAGACTTAGTACCTGGTCGGGGTGTCGAAAACAGTAGAGCAGCCACCTCACTGTGAAATGTCGAGACTCAACCAATGACCATGAGAGCTGTCCGAACACCAGGCGAACAACATCTCTGTGACATTACCAGGCTTGTCCTCTGGCTAAATGCACGTCGGCTACGATATCTACCTCTGTACGTTATCAGCCATATAACTATCATGCTGGACGCAGAAGAGATGCAGACCAGCAGACATTGCACACCTGCCCCACTGTGTCAACACCCCAGGTGGCGGGGAATGCTAGGCGTACCATCCCTGCATAGAAGCCAAGAAAATAAAGGGAAAAAGAGATACCCCACTCACATGCAAATGCTACGTTTCTGGCAGGACGTGACGATCCTGGGATACAGACACACTGGACTGCCTCTCTTCCGGGTAAACCAGTCCATCTCATATATCATCTCACATATCATCATTGCACCCTATAGACACGAGTAGTGAAGACTCGATAGTCTGGTAAGACAACTTCCATAAGAGAGACAACTCTGATCATAAACAACTGCTGCCTTGCAGATAGGCTGGGGACAGCCAACGGCTAAGGAGGGCATCCCTACAGAAACGCCTGTTGAAATCGGATGCACGGGGCCGCAAGCCTAACAAAACAGTGCAACGTTAATCGCAGCATGATGGCAGTACAACCTATTAGAAAAACGCATGGCGCTCATCCTGCGGAGTCCCGCCAGGCAGCGATAGTGTCGGGCCTCACGCCTCGAAGGGGCCCACCCTTGACTACTGGTGGTCACCCACCCATGTGTCGTGGAGTCAAGGCACATGGCTATGGGGCAACTTCTATTGGCCAAAACCTCAAGACCCTCAAAATACTACAGTGGAATGCGGAGGGAGTCATTAACAAAAAACTTTCCCTAACACACCACCTGCATGAAGGTAAGATTGACGTGGCATGTATCCAGGAAACGCACCTCAACAATAACCATAAATTCTCAATCAGAGGATACCAGACCTTCCGTCTAGATAGAGAAGGCCACAAAGGAGGGGTCCTGATACTGACCAGAAACTGCATACCGAGTAGCGCGGTATCTGTCAATCACACCGGACAAGCAGAAATTGTAGGAGTTGACATAATGGCTCAAGAGACGAAGCTCCGCATTTTCAATCTGTACGGACCACCAAATAGAGACCTATCGCTCTCGAGTATGGAGGTCAGAGACTCCAACTGCATAGTAGTTGGAGATTTCAACAGCCACTCGGAGAGATGGGGATACTCTGACACAGACAGCAGAGGTGACGAAGTGGAAGATTGGGAGATAGATGCAAATCTCTCCCTAATCAATAGGCCGGAGGATAGCCCTAGCTTCTATTCAAGAACATGGCATACCACCTCGACTCCAGATTTGGCCTTCTCCACACAGGACATACACCATAAAATAGACCGCCAGGTGCTAAACCAACTGGCAGGTAGCGACCACAGGCCGATCAGGCTAACCATTGACATGGAAGTAGGCCCACAGGAAACAAAACCGCTCCCACGTTGGAATTACAAACGAGCCGACTGGGACAGATTTGCAATCCTGACAGATGGGCTGTGTGAAACCATCAACACACGAAACACCAAAATGAAGCCCATGGTAGAGAGCCTAAGCAAGGCAATAATGTAAGCCGCCACTGAAACCATCCCAAGAGGAGCTAGGAAAAACTATAAGCCCTACTGGAATGATGAGTTGCAGAAAGTGGAAGATGCAGTAACAAATGCTAGGAACATGGCAGAGCGAGAAAAATCCATGGAGGCAAACATCGCCCTCAAAGCCGCCGCGGCGAAGTACAAACACACTCTCAAGCAAACAGCAAGAGAAAGCTGGAAAAATAAAACGGAAAGTCTAAACCTGGACAAAGACGGGAACAAGCTATGGAAGCTAGTCAGAGCCATAAACGACGAAACCCCGTCAAATAAACAAATTACTATCAAGCAGGGCGAGAACTTGATCACAGGTAAGAAAGCCGCAAACGCCTTTGTCGATCACTATGCCAGAGCAAACCACATCGAGGTCCCTGCAGATAGGCATACAGACATTAGCGAAGAGCTAAAGGGACACGAAAACATGAATACGGCTCCTGAAGAGCACATGATGGCCAAACTAACAATGCGCGAAATGGAAGAGGCTATGAGAACACTAAAGAAAAGGAAATCTCCCGGAAAAGACGGGATAACAAACGAAATGCTGATGGGGCTGGGCCAAACAGCGAAGAAGAAACTGCTATCGGTCCTGAACCAAAGCTGGAAAAGGGGAATTGTACCACAGGCATGGAAAGATGCAATACTGGTATCAGTACCAAAAACAGGAAAGGACAAAACAGATCCAAATGGATACAGGCCCATAAGCCTACTGAGCTGTGTCGGCAAGCTGATGGAACGGATGATAAACACCAGACTGATGTGGCATCTGGAAGAAAAACGAATACTAATTCCACAGCAAGCCGGCTTTAGACAGCACAGATCCACTGAGGACCAGGTCCTCCTCATAGCCCAGGAGATAGAAGATGCCTACCAGGCACAGAAACACACAGTAGCTGTTTGGGTGGATCTGGAAAAGGCATTTGACAAAGTCTGGAAAGTTGGACTTAGAGTGAAGCTAAGAAGAAGTGATGTCTGTGGGAAGATGTACAAGTGGATCAACCACTACCTCAAACAAAGAACGGCCAGAGTCCAAGTACAAGGGCAGATGAGCAAAAATGTGACACTCGAGCAGGGAGTACCCCAAGGGGGAGTATTGTCACCCACACTCTTCCTGGTATATATAAACGATATTACAGAGAATATACCAAGAAGAGTCCATAGCTCAATGTTTGCAGACGATCTGGCTATGTGGACCTCTGAAAAGAATCTCACCATAGCAAGAATCGGATGCAGACGGCCCTAACATCGCTGGAAGAGTGGGCGAACTCATGGCTGGTCAAAATAAACGAGGAGAAAACCACATGCACAATATTCTCGCTTTCATTAAAACCCCAAAGTACCAAAATAAGTCTAAATGGCAAAATCCTGCAGCCAAACGACAACCCAACCTATCTGGGAGTCACATTTGATCGGCGCATGACATGGAAAAGTCAGATTGAGAGAAACCGAATGAAAGCCAGAGAAAGAATGGCAATCATGAGGAAACTTGCTGGCACAAGCTGGGGAGCAGACGAAGGCATACTAAAGAAACTGTATACTGGAAGAGTGAGACCAGTTCTCGAGTATGGCATTGCGGCATGGACAACAGCAGCGAAGGCGAACTTCGATAAAGTTAACAAACTTCAAAACCAAGCCATGAGAATTATAACAGGTGGCATGAAGTCAACGCCAATTGTAGAACTTGAAAAGATTACAAAACTGCAATCCATGACCGATAGAAGAGACTGCAGAGCCCAGCTGCAGTCAGAGAAACTCCGAAGACTGACCGACCATCCAATGCACCAGAGACTAAACAATTTGGGAAATGGGACACTAAAGCGGAGAAACTTTGCGGAAATAGCCAAAGCAAAGATGCACGAAGATCCCATAAACGCACTAACAACACCAAAACCCATCACTACTGTGCGAAAACCTACCTGGAGGCAGGATATATTCCCAGAGGTGGTAGAAAATATACCAGGTATTGCAAACAAAAACTGCCAGACTGAAAAAGAAAGGAGAGATACTACCCTAAGCTTCATAACGAAAAGCTACCCAAGCATGGACTGGACCCATGCATACACCGACGGTTCTGTAACAAACACTACACAGAACGGAGGGGCAGGAGCATTCCTGAACCTACCAAATGGCAGAAAAATAACACTGTCATTCGCTACTGGTAAGTACACAAGCAATTTCAGAGCGGAGGCAGAGGCACTGAGGGCGGCAGTGGAAGAAATGGTGACACACAGTGAAAATGAGAGCCATATAGTCCTGCTGACAGATGCTCTCGCCGTAGTCACAGCGCTAAAAAGCCAGCAGAAAAACACTGAGCTTAATGACTTAAGAGTAGCACTCTGCAAACTGTGCCAGCAGTCCGCACCAAAAAGGGTAGTGGTACAGTGGGTTCCGTCACACTGCAACATCCAAGGCAACGAGGAGGCAGACAGACTGGCAAAAGAAGGTGCAAGACTACCACAAACAGATACCAGCATGACGTACGAAGAGTCAAAACGGCTTATCAAAGCCAGATACATGACCAAATGGGAAACCGAACATACTGGTTACACCAAAAACGATGCCTATTACCAGTTGAACCGAAGAGAGCAGGTCGTTGTCTTCAGACTTCGCACTGGCCACAACAGACTGAGGTACCACCTATTCAACAAATTGAAGATAGGGTCTACCGACGAATGCCCGTGCGGTACTGGTAAAATGACCGCTGAACATCTGCTGCAGAACTGCCCGACATACGAGGATCAGAGAGAGAGCAGATGTGGCCATTACCAGTGGAACTGCAAGACAAGCTCTATGGCAGTGGCGAGAGCCTCAGGATGACCGCCGCTTTTTTCGAAAAAATAATGGTTACTGTCTGACTGCGTACGCAGAAGAAGAAGAAGAAGGACCGAAAGGTGCAAATATCGCAGTCAAGCTGTAAGCTACGACACAACGCAATCCGTTCTCTGGACTATATTCTGCTACTTAAGCCCTTTCAGGGTTTGGTAGTGGGAGATTTGAGAACGAACAAAGCCAAGCCAAGCCAAGCATGTCTATCTCTCTCTGTCTCTCTCTGCAAATGACATGGGATCGTGAACAGATGGCGACGTACGTACCAGTGAAAGCTGATTCACGTGTTCACTCCAAGAGAAGCATCGGGCTACGACTACAGCTGGCTACTTTACAGGAAGCATGTATCCAGTATTCGCAGTAGCTGTTTCAATAGCAGTGGTTTTACACGATGAGGCTGCTAGCCTCACTAACAACTCTTTTCATTCGCCATTTCCTGACATGCTTGTAAGGGTTCATTGGTCCTCTTTAATTCAAGCCAATCATCACTCGGGTGACGTGTGTTACATAGCTGTAACATATAGTAAACGTTTACGTTTTGAGTTAGGGAAGACAAGGCATCGAGGAAGGGAACAAATCTTACCATGTACTTAAGTCTAACACATTGAACCATCTAATGTTTGATCCACTTCAATAATGATGGTTCCGTTATATTATGAACAGATGGATTTGCACCTCTGGCGATACATACGTGTCCAGTCTTTCACAGAATAAAAAGGATGTAGATCATCATGATTCCCACAGCCTGCTGGTTATACACAGACTTGCTATGCCCCCCCCCCCCCCCCCCTGCATCCCTTCCTGGTTGACAACAACAAAATTATGCAGTCTGTCACTTTCCGGTTGATCGACTTCAGAATGCCATCCATATCATGTTCTCTATATGTGCTGGTTCAAGACCAGTCAGTTCTTTCATTGCATAAACCGAAACATGACCAGAGCAGTTGATCCACAAAACTCCTGGAGGTTTGAGGCCTCAATGTCGTAATCAGCCCTTCTGTACCTTCCAAAGCAAAGATTAAGAATCGGTACGACGCCTGTCCTGAATAAAGAGGTCCCAGATAGTCACCTAATAGATGTTGCACTTTATATTGATCTGCCTTTACATATTGATTCATTTGGACCTATCAATTGTGGATACCGTAGTATGGATTAGAACAGGTATTCCTCCCTGAAGAGATCGCCATAATCCATTAAAAAATCATGAGTAAAATTATAAAACATAAATAACCAGGGCTTGACAAAAGCGTTTGTCTGCTCGCCTCACGAGTAAAAATGTTTGCTTGACTAGTAAAAATAATCCGTTTGAAATCGTTAATTAGGTTTTTAATCGTTACTACACAACGGTTCTCGAACGTATTATTAATGATATTACGGTTCAAATAGATTGTACATCAGCTAGTTTATGATGGTGAATCTAAATGGACCTCCACTGCCACAATTTAAACTTACTAAAGTCATCGATAAATTGTTCTATAGTGCTAAAACTACCAAGCATCCAAGCATGTTTAATGACACAAACGCCATGACTCTGCCAGTAGTGGATTTTCTCTCAAGAAAAAATAGACTAATACTGTGTAAGTAATACAATATATTTTTGGTTTGGTACGCATTGTTATGTAGAAATAAAGGTGAATTTGTGCCTATTTTTAAATTGTTAACATAAATTACATAACTAGTCCGATCATGCTGACTGGTGACATTTTTAACGGACTGGTAAGCCACTCTAAAATTTGTCAAGCCCTGCAAATAGTAGTTAAAGCTACTAATACAAAAAAAACGAAGGTAGTTTAAGGTAGGTTTCCTACAAAGCAACTAGCTACAGATGGGGCCTTATGTTCCTCAAGGAACGTAAACTGAACAATCATTTCATCAAAAAATAATAACCCAGATAGGATTAGTTTACAAGACTATTAAAAAACCCATTATCAGTTGCATTCAATCGTAAGACACACATCGCCGGCCCAATAACCAAATACCATAATTCTCGCCATGTTTACCCCGGACACATCGTTTCGATGAAGTCATGTCTTAAAAAATAACTGCAAGCGAAAGTCGACATATTAACAGTACAAACGGGAGTTTCCATATGAACAGACTTCGGTTTCACAAATCCGGGTCAAAGGAAAATTCTTGACATCACGGAAAATATGAGACAGTGAAATATAATATTGGATATTCTCCAGATTGATTAAATGTGTTTATTTACTTCCGCCATTATTGACGCGTTATTGTTAGTCAATAACATAATTCTCTCTGTTTGAGCAGTACGTAGGTCATAGAGTCGTGTGATACTCATCATCCACTCAAATCAATACCCGTAATTCACAGTACCACTGGATCCTAATAATCCACTCAAATCAATACCCGTAATTCACAGTACCACTGAATCCTTATCATCCATTCATATCAATACCCGTAATTCACAGTACCACTGAATCCTTATCATCCACTCAAATCAATACCCGTAATTCACAGTACCACTGAATCCTTATCATCCACTCAAATCAATACCCGTAATTCACAGTACCACTGGATCCTCATCATCCATTCATATCAATACCCATAATTCACGGTACCAATTTGATAACGACTACGACGAATCAAGAAACATTTATTTGACACCCGACAACTCAGAAGGCAAAGCGGAGGTTTGTAGTGGGAAATGTTTCGATCGTTATGTCGCTGCTTCGAATCAAGATGGCGCTAATTTTTTTTTCTATCAAAGTTGTATTTTAACATTTTTAAATGACAAACATTTTTAATTAACAAAATTGTATTTGAAAAACCATAACTGAAAACTTACAATATATTGGTAATTTGAAAAACCATTACTGAAAACGTACAATATATTGGTAATTTGAAAAACCATTACTGAAAACGTACAATATATTGGTAATTTGAAAAACCATTACTGAAAACGTACAATATATTGGTAATTTGAAAAACCATTACTGAAAACGTACAATATATTGGTAATTTGAAAAACCATTACTGAAAACGTACAATATATTGGTAATTTGAAAAACCATTACTGAAAACGTACAATATATTGGTAATTTGAAAAACCATTACTGAAAACGTACAATATATTGGTAATTTGAAAAACCATTACTGAAAACGTACAATATATTGGTAATTTGAAAAACCATTACTGAAAACGTACAATATATTGGTAATTTGAAAAACCATTACTGAAAACGTACAATATATTGGTAATTTGAAAAACCATTACTGAAAACGTACAATATATTGGTAATTTGAAAAACCATTACTGAAAACGTACAATATATTGGTAATTTGAAAAACCATTACTGAAAACGTACAATATATTGGTAATTTGAAAAACCATTACTGAAAACGTACAATATATTGGTAATTTGAAAAACCATTACTGAAAACGTACAATATATTGGTAATTTGAAAAACCATTACTGAAAACGTACAATATATTGGTAATTTGAAAAACCATTACTGAAAACGTACAATATATTGGTAATTAAAGAACATACTTTTATTACATTATTGTATGCAGCATTATTTGTTATGTTTCTTTAGTTAGTGAATTGTACAACACAAAGTGAGTGAGAGTGATATGTTAATCTAATAACTGAGTGCTAAGTATTATACATTTTAGAAGAATCAAACATTACCACTCATTTGATACTGTTGGTATGTCGCCCTTACAGGAGGAACAAATCATGAAAATCTGAAAGTTTTTCTTTAACAGCTTAATCAGGCAATATTCTTTGAAAAAATTCACCACGTTCCCACCAAACATGTTGTCAGCAAAGGGCTTTTAAGTGGTTTAACAATGTTAAAGTTGTTGATTAACTTCCGTCATCATTGCCGGGTTATTGCTATAAGAATCAGCATCGTCTTCACGACAGCCATATTCATTCTCGTTCACAGCATGTAAGAGTCACACACTTTAAAAATATGATGATATGGTGGTAGACCTCGCCATAAGGCACTAACACGACATCTGATAGACGTATTTTCATCGTTGTGATCAGAGATATCATGCCATTGCCAAACGGTTCTTGTGTTACATTGGTGTCTCTGTTCATGTGTCCCATTCGTGTCGCTGTTTGTGTCACATAGCTGTCGCTGTTCTTGTGTTACGTTGATGTCGCTGTTCATGTGTCACATTGGTGTCGCTGTTCTTGTGTTATATTGGTGTCGCTGTTCTTGTGTTACATTGGTGTCGCTGTTTGTATCACATAGCTGTCGCTGTTCTTGTGTCCCATTCGTGTCGCTGTTTGTGTCACATAGCTGTCGCTGTTCTTGTGTTACATTGGTGTCGCTGTTCTTGTATTACATTGGTGTCGCTGTTCTTGTGTTACATTGGTGTCGCTGTTTTTGTGTCCCATTGGTGTTGCTGTTCATGTGTCCTATTCGTGTCGCTGTTTGTATCCCATTGGTGTCGCTGTTTTTATGTCACATTGGTATCGCTGTTCTTGTGTTACATTGGTGTCGCTGTACATGTGTTACATTGGTGTCGCTGTTCTTGTGTCACATTGGTGTCGCTGTTCATGTATTACATTGGTGTCGCTGTTCATGTATCACATTTGTGTCGCTGTTCATGTATCACATTGGTGTCGCTGTTAATGTGTCACATTGGTGTCGCTGTTCTTGTATCACATTGGTGTCGCTGTTCATGTATCACATTGGTGTCGCTGTTAATGTGTCACATTGGTGTCGCTGTTAATGTGTCACATTGGTGTCGCTGTTCATGCGTCACATTAGTGTCGCTGTTCATGTATCACATTGGTGTCGCTGCTCTTGTGTCACATTGGTGTCGCTGTTTTTTTGTCACATTGGTGTTCTGTTCTTGTGTCACATTGATGTCGCTGTTAATGTGTCACATTGGTGTCGCCCTTAATGTGTCTTAATAGTTTCACTGTTCATGTATCACATTGGTGTCTGTTCATGACAAAGATACCCGTATCGGTACTCTTCAGTTAACGTTGATACGCTTGCAAATAGATACCGGGCTTACTGTTACCGATGGAAAGGCAGCGAGGAAGGGACTTATCATACAACCGTATAGACCATATGTAATAATACAGTAAAGTTTCTAACACTTCATTCCCGACAGCAATGTCTACTATAGACAACTGTAGCCTTTATTATATAGCTCTCCTTGCCTATGTTGCTCTCTCTCTCTCTCTCTCTCTCTCTTTTTTTCTCTCTCTCTTATTTATTTTACATATTGAAGAATTAGTACGAGACATTTAATAACTCTGTTATTCTGCATAGGGAGCCAGCTATGAATTTTAACTGTCATTGTCATGTTCAGCTGCCGACCGTTGGTAGCTAATTGTGTATGTCCAGTGGAATAATTCTGAATGAATACATAGGACATTGATTTCTGTGTGTGGTTTCTGCAGAAGGCAAGGTTGAAGTAACCAAGGACGGACAGTGGCTGACCTACATGGGACCAGGCAAGGTGTTCGGAGAGTTGGCTATTTTATACAACTGTACCCGCACGGCTACTGTCAAAGGTAAGCTTCACTGACTTGCTCTCAGATACGCTTAGAAGACCGCAACAACACAGAGTGGAACGATGACAATTTGCTCGTGATGTTGATGTTACCTGGTAATGAATTCAAACAGCCGTTTTATACAACTACACCTGAATTTCTAATGCCAAAGGTAAGCTCTACTAACCTGTTCTGAGATCAGGCCAGAATACAACAACAACACAGAGGGTAAACGATCCAGGTGTGCTCGTGAAGATAATGTGTTCAAACAGTTGGCCTTCTTGTACCTGTACTTTTGTTGTCAAAAGGCAAACTTCACACTTAACTGCTCGTGTCAGTTTGAAAGACATCAACAGCGGTCAAGATGCACAATCATGTTATGTTCCTTAATGCAATGGCGCCAGATAAATTGTTCGGAGAGATAAATTGTATTTGCAAGGCTGTTGTAAAAGGTAAGCCCTGATTTATTTGACTTGAGAACGTCAAATAAGGATGCATCAACAAAGGGGAGAAATTCATTTTCAGAAAAGTTATGTGGCCAGATGAACTGACGGTCATATTAGGTCATATTTACTTTCCATGAGATACAGTTTGGACACATTAACGTAGTAATAAAGGGATGCAAGTATGTTCTTGAAGATGATCTAGCGAGGTATATTGATGAACTGATGACAAACAATCTTTTACAAATGCAATCAATATCACAAGGTTAATTAACAATGAAGGTACACAATAAAGTTGTGTTCGTGGATGATGATTGTGGGCAGGTGAAGAGGTCAGTACAACACAACATTGCCACAAAGACAGGAACAAAAAATGTGTCCAGTAGCGGTCAACGATTGAGAAAATGTGTTCCACGTGAATAAAACTTGACAGCTTAACACATTTCAAATCTTGGGAATAATAAAAAACGGAGACAGTGACGAAGAAATAAAATAAAATACGTAATGGATTATTACGATGAGGAATACAATTAATTCAGCTCTCAGGAATAGCTTATAAATGATTACATAAAACATTTAACAACATGTTGATTTTTGGATGCAATAACAAAGTGTTGAATGTATTCAAAATGTTTTAACATCCCAATAAAAATAAAACTTGATGTATGTCGTGACAGAAAGATGCACCAAAGACTTCTAATCAAATTACAGTGTGGCTTTATGTAACAGATGCTATTGGCACAACACGTTTACCAGCCTCGTAGTCAATCATCATTAGTGGCTATTTACTAGAGGCGTAGTATTCAGTTTTATTGTACGAGATACGAAAATAATAGGATTGAACCGATCGAACGTATTGCAGATGGATGAACAAAGGGAGTGGTATCCATCACCCGTGATGGCCAAACAAAAAACAAAACAAAGGAAAAAAAACAGTATTGTTGTGTGGATTTGAGTGGCAGAGTCGAATCAGTGCAAATAGAAGACGAGTTACTACTACGACAGGGACGGCAGAGGGAGCTAACTTCTTCCAGTTTAGATCAGTTCAGTTCATCCCGTGACCTCTTACGATCAAAGGGGCACCCCTGCTGACACTCCACAATCCTGCGACATTCCTCTCTGTCTGCTGTTGCTTTTTGTGCCTCCTCGAGTCGTAGATTTGTCCATTCACATATGCTGTCTTTCCATTGTTTTCTTTGATATCCTATACTGTCCCCTGTAGTATCGTATTTGTGAGGCCCTTGGATCCCTAGGCGTGGCCATACCAAATCAGCTTTCATCTTGTGATGGCTGTGAGGAAGTAGTCGTACAGTCCACTTGTGTTTTCCATTCTTCGTCGTACATTATCATTTGGGATGCGGTCTTTGTAGGTGACATTTAAAGAGCCTTCAAAAAATCTCAACTCCATGGCTTGGATTCTACTTTTTATTTATGCTATTGGACATTTCACTTATTTATAATAATAATTTAATAATATTAATTTAAATAATGTCTGGATTTTATACATAAAAAATGGAGGCCTATTACAATGAAGTCTAACACTTCATCCTCGACAGCAGTGTATGAGATATACTAACATTATCTTTAGTTTGATGAACTTCTCCCATGTCTTCCTCGTCGATAAAAGACCCCGAAATCTACATGAAGGAAGAAGGTGATCATTATGAAAAATACAAATACAACACGGTATACAACTTTGTCGTGGTAGCGAGAGGCGAGAACGGGACACCCAATGTATGACCCTCAAGATGTATGTCGGCAGCAGCATACCTACAAGCAGGGACCCTCGAACTGGACAGACAAAATAGTATGGACCAGACAAATCCAAACAAAAATATGTAGCTCTGCCGCCAGGCTGGGGGCAGTCAAGAGAAAAAAAAAAAAAGAGCAAAGAAATCATGACAAAAATTCCTCAACATGATATGCATTTGATCATCGACCTAGCGAAACAGTGCAACGTAATATCGCTTGATAAAATACCCAAGAAGATTGTGTAGTATTATATACACGAAGGCGATTGGAAAAGTTTGATTTCCAGCTCCATAACTATGCCAACAGTGCGGAGCCACGTGACATCTATGTGAACATAATTTCTATTACTGTGAGTATATGGGCATGTAGTCGCATTCGCCTGTAACATGATGCATGCGCACATCACAGTAAAATGGCGGCTTACATGGAAATATGATTGAAGCAGTGTGCTGTGATTGAATTCCTGACGACGAATGGTTGTGTGCTTATCGACGGGCATCGAAGAATGGCCGCGGTATATGGTGGCATATGTGTGGATGTCACTACTGTCAAGAAATGGGCACGGACTGTAACAGGCAACAATCCATCCGTGGCGAACCTGCATGACAAGACTTGCAACGAACGACCGATCACAGCTGTGGATGCACGCTCCAAACTCGCGTGGTCGAACTAATTGGTGAGGTCGAACTGATTGATGAGGTCGAACTGATTGATGAAGTCGAACTGATTGATGAGGTCGAACTGATATATATATACACACACACACACACACACACACGCGCGCGCACGCACGCAGGCGCACGCACGCACGCGCACGCGTTGGGTGTTTAGACAGTAATGCCCTACATCGTTTTTCTCAGGAACTGTTTATTCAAAAAGCATGACATTTCTACACAATATAGCTGGATATGTCATGTAAGCATCTGTATTATTCAACATAATCCTCATTTACTTGTACAGCTTTCTGTCAGTGCGAAACAAATGCATGTATTCCTATCCCGTATCTGATTTTGTCTTGATCATGTAGCCATTTCTTGGCTGCATGAATCACTTCATCATTTTCAAACCTGTCCCACGGAGTGCATCTCTGAGTTGACCAAACAGATGAAAATCAGAAGTTGCCAAATCGGGACTATAGGGTGGATGGGGTAGTACAGTCCAACCCAATTTGGTGATTGCTTTCCGTGTTGCCAGACTTGTGTGAGGGTGTGCATTGTCGTGAAGGAGATGCAGGTCTGCTGTATTCTTATGAGCCGAACTCTGAGGAATCGTCGATTTGAGTTTTCTCAATGTCTTAATGTAAGTTTGTGAATTGATTGTCTCTCCTCTTGGCATTACATCCACAAGAATCACACCTTCAATGGTTCAAAAGATAAAGATCATGAACTTTCCAGTTGAAGGAGTTGTCTTGAATTTTGTTCTTCCTGGTGACTGGGGGTAATGCCACTCCATGGACTGTCTTTTTGTCTCAAGTTCAATATGATGTGCCCAGGTTTGGTCACCTGTAAGGAATTAGCAAAAATGTCCTCTCCATCAGCATTGAAATGCTCCAACAATTCACAAGAAATTGTTTTTCTTTGCAATCGGTGTTCATGTATGAGACTTCGAGGAACCCATCTTACACAAACCTTAAAACATCCGAGAGCTTTTGCAACTGCATTTGTACTACCAATGCGGATTGAAAGGCCAGTTGTTGAGTAGTGATTTGCCGATCAGTAAGAATAATGCACTAGCCGCATTTCAACATTTCTGCGTTGGTGGCTGTGACAGGTCGTTCACTGTGCGGCCGATCAAGCAGCTCCGTATCTACACTTCCTGATGTTTTTATTCTAGGAACCCAGCGACTAACTGTACTCCTGTAGACTACAAAACTTCCGTACACATCACATAGACGCTTGTGAATGTTCACAACCGTTTCCTTCTCTGCAACAAGAAATTGTATCACAATTCGCGGATTATAACGTAAGTTGCTGAAGTTCTTCATTTCAACGGTTTAATGTGGACACATGTCATATTTAAAATATGCAAAATTACATACTTATATTTTTATTATTAGCTGAGAAAAACAATGTGGTGCATTACTTTCTGAACGATCCTCGTATTTATTATATATATATATATATATATATATATATATATATATATATATATATATATATATATGTATATATATATATATATATATATATATATATATATATATATATATATATATACCCACACACACACATATATATATATATATATATATATATATATATATACACACACATATATAACCAACACTTCTTGAAGTTAAACTGAAAATAGAATAACAGAAATATTTGTATACAGAATATAATGGCATGTGCTTAGCATTCTATGTAATGCTCTAGTTTATATTTTGTTTGTGTTTAGTACACTTGCAGATGATTTGTTTCTATTGCTCTTAGCCCTGACCATCTGCCGGTTGTGGGCCATAGACAGGCATTGCTTCCAGAGTATAATGATGAGAACTGGTCTTCTACGTCACACAGAGCACATGGACTTTCTCAGAAGGTAAGGCGGGAAGCAAGGTCTGATGTCACCTAGTTAGATGACTTTGAACCATGTTTAGCTATGAAGAAAACTAGTAATCGTAAACTGATGTCGCATATGATTTGGACGATACTGGCGCGAAAAGTTCAACCTTATTAGGGGCGTGCATTGAAGTAACATTACCGTACATGACCAACGTCTCCAGGCAGTCGCTAGCTTCTCCTTCCTAGGCAGTGCCCTCACCAGACAGTCGCTAGCTTCTCCTTCCTAGGCAGTGTCCTCACCAGCCAGTCGCTAGCTTTAGCTTCTCCTTCCTAGGCAGTGTCCTCACCAGCCAGTCGCTAGCTTTAGCTTCTCCTTCCTAGGCAGTGTCTTCACCAGAGAGTCGCTAGCTTCTCCTTCCTAGGCAGTGTCCTCACCAACCAGTCGCTAGCTTTAGCTTCTCCTTCCAAGGCAGTGCCCTCACCAGCCAGTCGCTAGCTTTAATTTCTCCTTCCTAGGCAGTGCCCTCACCAGCCAGTCGCTAGCTTTAATTTCTCCTTCCTAGGCAGTGCCCTCACCAGACAGTCGCTAGCTTCTCCTTCCTAGGCAGTGCCCTCACCAGCCAGTCGCTAGCTTTAATTTCTCCTTCCTAGGCAGTGCCCTCACCAGACAGTCGCTAGCTTCTCCTTCCTAGGCAGTGCCCTCATAGGGCGAATATGGACTGCGAGATCAATAAGAGGATTGCTAAAGCGAACTCTTAGTTTGGAAGACTCCAAGCAAACGTCTGGAACCAAGAAGGCATCATTATCGCCACCAAGATAAAAGTGTATCGTGCTGGAGTTATTATTCGTTCTGCTCCAAAACTATGAGACATGAACAGTGTATAGCAGAAATGCAAGAAAGCTAAACCATGTTCACTTGAGCTGTTTGCATAGGTTGCTCAGGATCAGTTGGCATGACGAAGTGCCCAACTCTGAAATTCTTAGCAATACTAATATGTTGAGCATCCATACACGTCTGAAATTGTCTTAGCTGTGATGGACAAGACATGTTCGCGTTTCTAATGAGCGCATCCCCAAGCAGCTGTTACGCAGTGAGCACAGTCGTTGGCCAGGTCGGCAGAAAAAACGCTGTAAATATATTGAAAATGTCCCAGAAATGCTTTAATAATGATGTCATCTCCTAGGAGATGCTTGCACAAGACCGTACCCCCTGGCTAGGTATTATCACCGACGGTGCTCAGATCGCGGAGAGTCTCGGTGAACGTGTGCTGCACGAAAAAACAATGCTCACAACGATTTCACTGCCGGCTCCTCACATGTTCTCCTTGTGGATTGGTCTCGCGGCATTTCGCGGCAATAGTATGATGCTGTCACCATGTTCGCCTGCGATGGACAACTATTATTATTATTATCGTTAGACGTTTTCATTCTCATATTCTGTCCATATCCTCATATTATCTCTGTATATCATAGTCTCAAATTGTATACTCAATTCATTAAAAATAATTTTTGGTTAAATATTTGGACTCTGTTCAAGATGTATTTTAATCCTATAGTAATCATCGTTTCTCTCTTATGTCAATGTCTGCTGAGGAAAATTGTATTTAGTCTTTAATCACAAATATTGTTTTCAGGTATGTTTCGTTTATTTTAGCTTCGTTAAAATACAGTATTGGTTGTGGCGTAACCGTGAATGTACGAGGCGCGTTCAGATGAAACCGGACCTAACTGCACCAAGTGAACATAAGTACGATGCGCATAATGACGCCATTTATTATGTAAACAGCACACACCAACCGTCAAGTTTGCAAAATTTCATTATCCCCCGACTCATAGCTTCCTCAGCAGACCATTGAAAACATGGCGGGTGTAATACGGAATCCGTCCAGAGTTATTCAGCGAGCGGTGATTCGGTTTCTAACAGCTGAAGGATGTCGACCAGTTGACACTCATCGCAGAATGCAGGCATCATGCGCATCGTTTTATTTGGTGCAGTTAGGTCCGGTATCATTTGAACACACCTCGTATGCTACGTTGCTGGTGTTGCTGGAACTGTAATGCCGTCTCTTCTCGTCAGTTATGGAAGTTGGTCATACCTTGTTTGCATGCACACGTCTCTAGAGCAAGTCGCACCCTTTATCTTCCCGAACGTTGGAACATTTCTATTTTGTTAAAAAAACATAAATGCCTCGGATAATCTTTTTTCATTGATGCCACAGACAGGCGAATGGCTTCCTATAGTATGTCTACATCGTCACGAAGGTAGATTTCTGTTATAATAGAATGCCCTATGTTTCTACATATTATTTTGTTTACTTTTGTTACCTCGTGCTATGTATCTGTTGATGCTTATTCGACATTGAGCTGGCTTGTTAAGACTGGTATTACACCGCACCAGGGTTCGAAATCACGGACGGACAGAAACTAATCCGGGCGTGGTTTGTTCCTGTTGACAAAGCTGTAAATGGTTACCTGACTTATACGTTAAGGAAGATATAAACTGCAAGGAAGAGAACTGGCCACCCCGCCTCACATAGGTTGTTAGTCTATGAAGAGTTATCTTCATCCCCGACGGCAATCGTTGCCATGGGACCCACCTTGACCTTTACTCAACATTATGTTGGCGGGTGTTACACTAGCTGCTGAGTTTGTTCTGCATTTGCTCATAATCTTTCAATGTAGGAAAACTTGAAATAAAAACGAACATTTCATTAAATTCCACTTTCGACAATAAATACAATCTATGCCCTTTTCGAAATCTTCCTACTGTTTTTTTTTCTTTTTATCTCTTCTTACCTTCAATCTTATCTTTCATAAATCTTGTTATAAATACTTATTGTGGATGAAAAACAACCTAGTAAAATTTAAGTTTACACGACAACAAAAATACGAATTCCTTGACGATTATTTTTCCACGTTTATTGTTCTAAATGTAAAACGACACTATTTTTCCAGGTAAAACTAATTTAAAAACGTCTGCTATTAAATAAACTAAAGTATAAAACGGCCACGGGTGAACAGCGATTGTAAGATGTCCATCTACAAAAAGCAATGTGTAAGTCTATCTAGGCAAGGAATTCAAGAACAACCACAATATTGATAAGAAATCTCACGGAAGCGAGCGTCGGGTTGATTCTGCTTCAACCCCGCATTAAACCGATACTCCTGCAGATGACAGACGTCAATGCCAGTGATCACACCTTCAGTAGCATGGCTATTCCAGCAATGGTGTTTGAGTGTGAGTTTTAGAGTCTACGTAAATCAGATTATGTGAAGCTCCAAATTACGGAAAAAGCAATGGGGCATAAAGTCCTAAATATCTCACCAAGAGACCATACTCGAAACACCAATATCCGCCACCAAACAGAGTTCCAAAATGTCGTCCACTCTAATATGAAAGTACAGATGGGCAGACCATGTGGTCCGCATGACTGACGACATGTCGACGAGGAGGGTGTCTTTCTGGTTGCCATACAACTCCACCCGCGCCACCACCATCCGACGAGATGGAGAGATGACCTGTACTAAGTCTTTAAACCATCATGGTACTCTAGGGCGAATGATAGACACAGATTCAAGCAGTTTTTGGCTACCTTGATTCAAGCGAGCATGCCTGACTGAATACAAGAATTCAAGTAGTAAAACGTTTTGGCTACCTTGATTCAAGCAGCCATGCCTTGACTGAATTCGAGAATTCAAGTAGTAAAACGTTTTGGCTACCTTGATTCAAGCAACCATTCCCTGGCTGAATACAAGAATTCAAGTAGTAAAACGGCATTCTTCTCTCTGGTAACCACTGGTTTCTTTAAACGTATGCTACTTTAAACCTAGAGTGTAAAGAAACAATGTAGGCACGGTCAGAAACTGCACTAAGAATAAAACAGCAACGAAACCTACATTGCGACCTAAAGAATCTCATCAGGATTAACTGACAATATAATATGAGTTAACTCTTCAAAGAGAAGAGATTAATACATTTAATAGATATGGACACAAACATCAGTACCAAAAAGTACTTAGCTAGACACATCATATAGGATCGTCAATGTCGTTTAAGTGTTAGTGACTGGCTAAGAAGGCATACGAAGTTAGAAAAGTACGAGAACGCACAATAAGTCGCCCGCTGTTAAACAGAAAATGGCCACATAGTGATACATGTACACATGAAATACGTAACTGGGAAAACAAGAAGAAGACAGGTAAAGGCAGTGAATGATAGGAAAGGTGAAAGGAGATAAAAACCTAGGTAAAGGATGAAAAATGTTGATGCTATGCGGCTGAAGGCAACCCATTTGGGAGATTAGCCTATTAACCAGCCAATCATCAGAGGAGCAGGAGACGATGCGCGTGACACTAACATCAACCAGGGACATTAAAGTGGTTGGCGATTGGGGAACCAGACAATATCGGATTGCTGTCCCCCCAAAAAATCAGATCTAGTCCTACAGTGGATTCCGGCTAACTGAGGTATCTTTGAAAACGAGAATCCAGATGTGCTCGCAAAAGCAGGAAGTAATGGGACGCAGACATACCATCCACATATTTAAAAAGGAGCAAAAAACTCATCAAACGATCCTTGAGGATGGAATGGAAAGACCAACACAAAGAATACAAGCCAGAAAATGACAACATAGACAGACTTGACACAGATGGGCAGACAAAGATCTTCAGACTCAGAACGGCACATTGCAGACCCAAGGACCCACCCCCCTCCCTTTCCTCCACAGAATGGGTTTTAGAGACACCGACACGTGCGACTGTAGAGTACCCAAACAAACACCAGAACATATCCTGCAGGTCTGCCCTACTTGTACAGACCAAAGAGAGGCAGTCTGATCCGGGCAAGCAACCATGCTCGAACAACTGTGAGAGACCGCCGAAGCTCTGAAGTACAGTCTCTTTCGCGAACTTTACCGGACTAGAAGCATATCCTCAGTTGACTGAAGAAGAAGAGAAAATAGAAGAATAAATAATAGAAGAAGAAGAAGTTGATGTGTGGCTGAAGGGAAACCATGTGAGAGATTTGTCTATTCAACAGCTCAAATCGATGCTGATCACCAGAGGAGCAGAAGACGATGCACGTGATACTTACATCCACCTTGAATAACATTGAAGTGGTTGGCGATTGGAGAACTAGTGTAGTGTTATTATAGATGTCATTAAGGTATTGCCAGAAGTTAAAATAATCAAATAAATGAGGCAGCGGGACATGCAAGTGAATCTCTTTTTAATCTTGCTAAGAATGTGATCATTATATAGTACGTTCATTCACATTGCTGTGGTCCGCTGGAAGAAATTATAGAGCTGAGCAATAATTGCTGCTTCCCGCTGTAGTCACCACGCACTGTACAGGCTAAATTTGCATTTCACCTCCTGCAGGAAAAACAACCTCTGCTCTACCGAGGTCTGAACGCATGTCTCAGTGGTCAGAAGGCAGACTTCCAAACCGCTTGACCAACCGCTCCTTAAAATCTGTAAAATATTCTCATGTCGGCCTTGCCATTATTGAGACAGACTTTGATTGCAGTACGTCACATTTTCTTGAATACTTCCAACGTGAATTATGATTTCTTCCTGTGTTCTAACCAACACATCTTTTCCTCTTTCCTTATAATTTCTCTCCAGCGACAAATATGAACCTGTACAATTATCCTTTATCCTCGGTTCTCGCTCGAGTTTACAAATCAATTTCTAAGTTAACCATAAATCTTATTTCTTGACACCTCCATTGTTTTCCAGCTTTATCTACCGTTATTTGCCCATTAATTAGGTCGGCATGACCCAGCCACCCCAATCTCATGATAATGACTATTGATGTTGTTATCAATAGTCGATATTTTCCATTGTCAGTTTTTATTCAGTTCATTGATAATACTATTGCTAATGCGCATTGTAGATTCTCTAATCATTCCTCTTTTTCTTCTTCAAAGTAATATAGTTGTATTATAACATAAATTTTTAATCAGAATTAAATAATAAAAATGTCCCCTACTAAAAAAGAAATGACATTATTGATTTTTTAAATAGGCCAAACCAAAACAGATTTGATGTACATTTACAACGCAAAGTTAAAATAAAATGGAACCCGTTCTTAATTCATCTAGGGATGTAGTGCCATTCACAAAGACCAAAACTTTCTTCGTGGTGTAGTAATCTTCTAGGTTAGATATATGAATCTAGAAATAGTACCCCACCCCCACCCCTTTCCCCTCCCCCACCCCTTTCCCCTCCCCCTGCCGACTTGAATTGATACTAGAAGAATTGATCGAATGGCTCGTTTTCCAGGTTGAGCAGATGAAATAGAAGTAGAATAAGAAGATGAAGAGGAAACATAACCCTTACATAAATTGCAGCGTGAGAGAAGAGAAAATGCCCTTGGGTCTAGTGACATGTTTATTTTTGCGGACAGGTGTACTAACCAGGAATTAAGCTGTAATCAGCGGCGGATCTTCTCAACGCTCTTCGTCTGATCTGCTTACTATTTCTCACTTTGTTGTTGATAATTTGGATTAACGGACAAAAGACGAAGAGCTGGAGTTAACCGTTTCCGGGCTGTTGGTTGTCAAGGCTGGCGCGTGGAGCGGGATGAGCTGTCTTCACCGACAGCTGTTATCTGATGCTTGTGTTTAAAATTATGGAGGACTGTGTTTAAAATTATGGGGGATTGTGTATTAACAGGATATAGTGCAAAGCTGGTTGAAATTGGTGTTTGTTTATCCAAACTCTCTCTCTCTCTCCTCTCTCTCTCTCTCTCTCTCTCTCTCTCTCTCTCTGCCTCTGCCTACCTACCTACCTTTCTCTTGGTCTCATTTCTGTGGTTTTGGCTATCTCTCTCTGTCAAAAACATACGTTTAATTGTTTATAACTTGTGCTCTACAACAAGATGGACGGTTTTTGATTCATGAATGGTGGAAAATACATACGTAGAAGACGCTTGAGAGACCACTGCTCTACACCAGAGAGCATGTCGTAAGATACAACTAACTGTGTGACATGACATAACACCCGCCATAGTGTGGTGGCTTGTTTAGAGCAACATAGATGGCGCCTAACAGGCTGTGGGTCTACTTTTGTTGTATTGTTTGAGTCTATTAAGAAAGACGCGCACATCGGTTAACCACTCTCCGCGGAACTTGTACCAACGCAGCGGAATAATAAGCTGCTCGGACCTAGCTCGCTAAGTGGGAAATCCTCCTTCCAGCTACATTCAGCTCATATCAGAGCTGGGACATTCAGCTCACATCAGAGCTGGGACATTCAGCTCACATTAGAGCTAGGACATTCAGCTTACATCAGAGCTGGGACATTCAGCTCACATCAGAGCTGGGACATTCAGCTCACATCAGAGCTGGGACATTCCACTCACACCAGAGCTGGGACATTCAGCTCACATCAGAGCTGGGACATGCATCATCTGCCCCCGTGAAATACAGGCCGAATAAGAACTAAGAAAACATTTCAATAAGGGGGGGGGGGGGGGTGTGGCAAATGGGTTGTGTGGCTGGTTCAAATCACGGTTCGCTGACAGATCGGTACGTAATGGGATTTGTCATCGTATTACCGCTATGCATAGTATGTCTGGTTGTAAAATTGGTACCTGAGGAGGTCAAGAGATCATTTCGAAGCTCTGAAGTCGTGCTCTGTTGTCGGCACTTCAGCAATGTCAAGGACGGAGAGCACCCAGGTGCAGTTAGGTCGGTTCTATGAGGTCGGTTATATGGTCTGTTCTATGAGGTCGGTTTTATGAGGTCGTTTCTATGAGTTCGTATTTATGCAGGTCTGTTCTATGAAGTCTGTTCTATGGGGTCGCATTTATGCAGAAGTCTGTTCTATGAAGTCTGTTCTATGAAGTAATTTCCATGAAGTCCTTTCTATGAACTATTTTCCATTTCTAATATTTATCAACAGGAAACGCCACATTTAAATAGCAATTCTTCGCAAATGGTGTACACAAAATATTCCTTAATCAATTACAATGTGTGTGGCCAAACTGGATAATGAGATTTGTGATATAGTCAACACGGATTGTTAAAAGTCATATTGACAGTGACAGAGACAACGATAACATTCCAATGTATCAACACATGATTCTTCGTCAGACAACAGACATGGATTTTTCAACACCTGCTATATCTTCCCTTGGACATTTATCCACTTTCAACCCCTCAAATTTAACAAAAACCATTTCCTCTGTAATACAGATTGACATCAATACCTCTGTATCCATGTCTTTTTGGAAAATATTTATAGGCTCTGGGATCTTGGAGCAGTCTTCTATTGTGTATGCTGTGGTGCTTAAGTACTGATTGAGTAGATTCGCTGCTGATTAACTGTAGATTGTTGCTGTAGGCTTACATCAGTAGTTTAGAATAGAAAACATCACTATCGCTTTCAAATATTTTCAAAACTTGCTTATTAAAATATAGTAGTATATTAATTTGTATGTACTGTCATCTGTATTTTTAAAAGCCTTCAGTGCCCCCAAATACCTTTTTGGATTGAATGTATCCCCCATTTTCTGACCCTGATCTAGAATATTGACACCTGGAACTAATGTGCATGAAATACAGACAAGGTGGTTTAGATTTATTTGCCAGTATTTATTAATGCAGCTCATTAGCTTAATGGAATAAAAAACATAAAGGCGTTTTTTCATCTGATCGTGCCATAATTTCTGATTTTTGTATTTCTCTTTCAGCGTTCCAACTTTCAAAGGTCTTCCGGAAGAAACATTAAGCAAAATCGCAGATGTTTTAGAAGAGGTAAGTAGATTGTTACCCAAATTGTAATCGTAATCCTCCAAACATGTCGCTAAAGGCGATTAAAGATGGTTGTACATGGGGCTAGCATCCTAATCATGTAAAACTATAAATTATGAACCACCGCCTAAAATACTTAGATACAGACTTCCTATAAGGGGGCTACTTTCAGTGAGGGACTGTGCTGCACTTTCATTAAATAGGCAAATCATCAAACACATAATTATTTTGTCATTTTATTTTCATTGATATACTCTTCTCTACCAGCCGCTTCCACTCGTACTCCACCAGATAGGTGTCAGATTTGGTATAGCATAGGCCCAACAATATATTTGGCTCGTCTTAACCATATTTTAGGAAACCCTGCTTCCGTTCATTTCTATACGGATTCATCGTAACCATTTCTACATGATGAGGTTGCCAGTCCCATGTACAACCTTACTCTGTTGCATTTTACCGCATGGATGTATGAAGGCAGTGGCTCTATTCTGTTTGCATCGGGAACCATACGAGTAACATATTAAGTATTTGCAAATCTTTACGTCTGAAATATATTGTCTCAATGTCAGGTTGGTTAATGCCTTAAATCTTACATCAATAATCTGAAGTTGGCCTGCCATTGATGCTAAAAGTGGATTTGTAAAAATAGCTGTATTGTAAAAGTCAAGAACAAATGACATCTCACGAGACCCCGCTGCCATGTTGAAACTAAGGACGCTAATTCAGAGATATCAGTATCGAGTGACGACTTTAGGCAGTAGATCATTCTTTTTTCCAGCGTTCATTTTAATCAAGACTCACACTTAATATACTTAACCTAATATATGTATTCTGGTTTAGAAGACTGCAGAGTCTGCAGATTAGCAGTGTCTCATTCCAGTCGTTCAGTTTCGTCATAAAGTGACTAGCAGATGATCGGAATGTTCATGCATATGATGAATGTCAACTGGTCAACATCCTTCAGCTGTTAGAAACTGAATCACAGCTCGCGGATTTCACCCCCGCCATGTTTTCAACGGGCTGATGAGGAAACTATGAGTCAGATGATAATGAAATTTTGCCAACTTGACGGTTGGTATGTGCTGTTTACATCAGAAGTGACGTGATAATCCGTATCGTACGTATGTTCACTTGGTGCAGTTAGGTCCGGTTTCATTTGAACACGCCTCGTACAACGATTGTCATATGCCTGGCATCGGGCAATAATGAAGACAAGTAGAGGAAATCAGTGCTGGCCATTCATGGGTCCTTCTGGCACAGACATACTGTGGATGCGCGTCTGTTGTCAACACTTACACTTTCCTCCCCTTAGTGCCCTGCGAAGAATAATTGTTGTTGTCGAATGCCCACAAAAGAAGCGCACCTCAACAACAACCACAAATTCTCAATCAGAGAGTACCAGACCTTCCGTCTTGATAGAGAAGGTCACAAAGGAGGGGTTCTGATACTGACACGTAACTGCATACCGAGTAGCGCAGTAGCTGTCAATCACACTGGACAAGCAGAAATTGTAGAAGTCGACATAATGACACAAGAAACGAAGATCCGCATCTTAAACCTGTATGGCCCACCCAAAAAAGACCTGTCGCTCTCTAGTATGGAAATTAAGGACTCCAGCTGCCTAGTGGTTGGAGACTTCAACAGCCACTCGGAGAGATGGGGATATTCGGACACAGACAACAGAGGGGATGAAGTGGAAGACTGGGAGATAGACACAAATCTTTATCTTATCAATAGGCCGGAGGACAGCCCTAGCTTCTATTCCACAACATGGCATACCACCTCTACTCCAGACTTGGCCTTTTCCACGGTGGATATTCACCACAAAATAGACCGCCAGGTGCTCAACGAATTGGCAGGTAGCGACCACAGGCCAATTAGGCTAGAAATTGATTTGGAAGTAGGCCCACGGGAAATAAAACCGCTCACACGTTGGAACTATAAACGAGCCGACTAGGTCAGATTTGCAATCCTGACAGATAGGCTGTGTGAAACCATCAACACACGGAATAACAATATGAAATATATGGTGGAAAGCCTAAACAAAGCAATAATGCAAGCAGCCACTGAAACCAATCCCAAAAAGGGCAAGGAAAAATTACAAGCCATATTGGAATGATAAATTGCAGAAAGCGGAAGATGAAGTCTCAAATGCTAGGAACATGGCAGAGAGAGAGAGAGCAATCTATGGAGGTAAATATCGCCCTCAATGCCATCACGGCGAAATACAAAAGAACACTAAACAAAATAACAAGAGACAGCTGGAAAAACACAAATGAAGGCCTCAATTTGGATAAAGAAGGGAACAAACTATGGAAGTTAGTCAGAGCCATGAATGACGAAACACCATCAAATAAACAAATTACCATCAAACAGGGCAACAACATGCTTAATGGAAAAAAGCAGCAAACGCCTTTATAGAACATTATGCCAGAGCAAACTACATTCATGTTCCTACAGACAGGCATACAGACATTAGTGAAGAACAAAAGAGCCACGACACCATCAAGATGGCACCAGAGGAGCACATACTAACAATGAATGAAATGGATGAGGCCATGAGAACTTTAAAGAAAAAGAAATCGCCCGGAAAAGATGGGGTAACAAATGAAATGCTGATGGGGTTAGGCCAAACAGCAAAGAGGACGCTACTATCAGTCCTGAACCAAAGCTGGAAAGGGGAAATTGTACCGCAGGCATGGAAAGACGCTGTACTTATACCAGTACCAAAGAAAGACAAAGATAGAACAGATACAAATGGATACAGGCCTATCAGTCTACTGAGCTGTGTAGGAAAACTGATGGAGCGTATGATAAACACCAGACTGATGTGGCATCTGGAAGAAAAACAGATACTAATTCCATAGTAAGCAGGTTTTAGACAGCACAGATCCACTGAGGACCAGATCACTATCATAGCCCAGGAAATAAAGGATGTTTACCAGGAGAAAAAACACACAGTAGCGGTTTGGATGGATTTAGAGAAGGTATTTGACAAGGTGTGGAAAGAGGGACTTAAAGTCAAGCTACGAAGAAGTGAAGTTTGTGGGAAAATGTACAGATGGATCAGCCACTTACCTCGAAAACAGAACAGCCAGAGTTCAAGTACAAGGGCAGATGAGCAAAAAAGTGACACTTGAGCAGGGAGTACCCCAAGGGGGAGTACTGTCACCCACACTTTTCCTGGTGTATATAAACAACATCACAGAGAATATACCAAGAAGAGTCCATAGCTCCATGTTTGCGGACGATCTGGCTATGTGGACTTCTGAAGAAAATCTCACCATAGCAAACATTCGGATGCAGCAGGTCCTAACATCGTTGGAGGAGTGGGCGAACTCATGGCTGGTCAAAATAAATAATGAAAAAACAACATGTACGATATTCTCGCTTTCAAATAAACCCCAGAACACCAAAATAAGTCTTAACGGCAAATATATGCGGCCAAACGACAACCCAAACTACCTGGGAGTCACATTTGATCGGCGCGTGACATGGAAAAGTCAGATCGAGACAAACCGAATGAGAGCCAGAAAAAGAATGGCAATCATGAGGAAACTTGCTGGCACAAGCTGGAGAGCAGACGAAAGTATACTAAAGAAACTGTACACTGGAAGAGTGAGACCAGTTCTAGAGTATGGCATTGCGGCATGGACAATAGCAGCAAAGGCGAACTTTGATAAAATTAGCAAACTTCAAAACCAAGCCAAGAGAGTTATAACAGGAGGCATGAAGTCAACGCCAATTGTAGAACTTGAAAAGATTACAAATCTGCAATCCATTACCGACAGAAGAGACTGCAGAGCCCAGCAGCAAGCTGAGAAACTCAGAAGACTGACAGACCATCCAATGCATTAGAGACTAAATAGATTTGGAAATGGGAAACTAAAGCGGAGAAACTTTGCAGAAATAGTCAAAGCAAAGAACCTATGAACACCAAAACAACACCAAAGCCCATCCCTACTGTACGCAAACCTACCTAGAAGCAGGATATCATTCTGGAGGTGGTAGAAAATATACCAGGTATTGGAAACAAGAACAGCCGGACTGAAAAAGAAAGAAGAGACATAAAACCCTGAGGTACATAACGGAAAACTACCCAAGCATGGACTGGACCCATGCATACACCGACGGTTCTGTAACAAACACAACACATAACGGAGGGGCAGGGGTATTCCTGAGCTTACCAAATGGTAGAAAATAACACTGTCAGTGGCAATTGGAAAACTGTCAAGCAATTTCAGAGCGGAGGCAGAGTCACTGAGGGCTGCAGTAGAAGCAATGCTGACAGGCGAAAGCAATTAAAGCCAGATAGTCCTGTTTACAGATGCCCTGCTCGTAGTCACATCACTAAAAAGCCAGAAAAATACTGAGCTTAATGATTTAAGAGCAGTACTCTGTCAACTATGCCAGCAGTCCGCACCAAAGAGAGTAGTGGTACAGTGGGTTCCATCCCCTTGTAACATCCAAGGGAACGAGGAGGCAGACAGACTGGCAAAAGAAGGTGCAAGACTACCACAACCAGATACTAGTGTCACCTACGAATAGTCCAAAAGGCTTATTAGGGCCAGATACATGGCCAAATGGGAAACATAACATACTGGCTACACAAAAAATGATGCCTATTACCAGTTGAACAGAAGAGAGCAGGTTGTGGTCTTCAGACTCCGTACAGGCCACAACAGACTGGGGTACCACCTATTCAATAAACTGAAGATAGGTGGCACTGACGAATGCACTTGTGGTACCGGGAAAATGACCGCTGAACATCTGCTGCAAAACTGCCCGACATACGAGGACCAGAGAAAGCACGTGTGGCCATCACCAGTGGCAACACTAGACAAGCTCTATGGCAGTGTCGACAGCCTCAGGATGACCACTGCTTTTGTCGAAAAAATACAGGTTGACGTTTGACAGCGTACGAAGAAGAAGAAGAAGAAGAAGAAGAAGAAGAAGAAGAAGAAGAAGAAGAAGAATGCCCACAAGAGTAGGTTTATTCTTTTGTGTGCCCTGGAACGGCCTTTAAGCGACGGGTTGCAGTGGCTTTCCTCACATCCCGAGCGTGCTGATAGCCGTGGACCTGGGGCACTACAGGCGAGTGGGCTTTGCTTGGCTTCATCTGCGTGTCGCTCACTACTACGGGGATCATGTCAGATATTTAACCTCATTAGCTAGACTGTCATAAAAAGCTTTTATCTAGAAAGAACTGCGTGTAATAAAGGCGAGTGGCTTGACCAGTATAGTTTGCCTGACCCTGACTGACATTTCCAATCAGTATAGTTTGCCTGACCCTACTGACATGTCCAATCAGTATAGTTTGCCTGACCCTGACTGACATGTCCAATCAGTATAGTTTGGCTGACCCTGACTGACATGTCCAATCAGTATAGTTTGGCTGACCCTGACTGACATGTCCAATCAGTATGTTTTGGCTGACCAGACGTTACTCCTTTCCAATGAAAAGCATAGCGCCGTAACTATAAATGGATCTTTATAGAAAGCCCGAGGAAAAGCGCTCAGCTCATTTTACCTGGGAAAATTGCTATGTCCATACACGACCGTCTTTAGTCTCGTATTACTATATGTATGTTAATGTGGTAGACATATTCCTGTAAATATGATTTCTTGAACATACTTTACTTGTCCGTGTAGTTGCGGAGTTAGGGGACGTGGGAAGCTTGAGTTGTCTTTTTGGTTCCAGGTGTGTTGTTTCAGTTGTAAGTCCATGTTGTTGTAAGACATTGTCATAAACCTGTGTTGTTGTAAGCCCATGTTGTTGTTATGCCGTGTTGTTGTAAGCCCATGTTGTAAGCCCATGTTGTAAGCCCATGTTGTTGTTATCCCGTGTTGTTGTAAGCCCATGTTGTTGTAAACCCGCGTTGTTGTAGGTTTTAAATGTTGTTATACAATGTTGTTGTAGACCGTGCTGGTGTAAACCTGCGATGTTGCAAGTCCATGTTATAAGTACCGGTTGTAAGTCCATATTCTGTAGCCCCGTATTCTGTAGGCCCGTATTCTGTAGGCCCGTATTGTAAGTTCGTGATGGTAGCAGGTTACAATGGCTCTTTAAACAGACAAAACCGTGCTTAAAAATGTGAACTAGATATTTACCTGACTGTAGTTCAGTTTCATGTTCCTCACTAAGTGGTATGGGAAATACAGCGTCAATTCCATCGTTGTTGATTACATCCTGTTTTCAGAAGCACCAACATGAACTGAGTTTGGTCTTGACCAGTATGTTTCATTTACTCCCGATAATCTCCACACCCCCCCCCCCCCCCACTCTGTATTTTTGTCAGATTTCTCTAATGTCCTGCATCCAACTGTCATGTAAACATCCTCAAGTCTTGTGGCTATATCGCCTTGTTATGTAAGCCTGCAGGAGTAGATGATAGGTTAGAATTTTCATGAGATGACCAAACCATCTTAGACATCTGAAAACGCTAACCAAAATAAATTAAAAGCAAAATTAAGACGCAATGAATGAATCTAATTTAGGTAAAGGCTTTCGTAAGTGTCTTTCTGCAGTAGTAACTCACTGCTTAGTAAAGTGAGCAATTGAAGGAACTACATATACATAATTGTTATGCAATAACCACAGTAAATGAATGACACAGCCCCTATTCACTGATTGAATCTATTTATGGTCTTCATCACTTTATGACATCTTCATATACAACACAAATATTGATTGTCCATGATTGCTAATGGAACGAATTACCTGTGATTGATTTACTGATTGCCTCCACAGGCCCACTACAACTGTGGCGAGTACATTATCAGGCAGGGAGCCAGAGGTGATACTTTTTATATCATCGCCAAGGGCAAGGTCAGTACACTGTCTGTTCATCGTACTATTTTTACTTTGCATTTTCATTTACTTGACGTCGTAGCTCTGTTACCCACAGATGATCTTACTCATCAGCGCTTGATGGACATGCAATGGCGCGTTCGCTCCTCACACACACACACACACACTAACCTGCGCGCGTGAAGACACGCGTACATACATACACGTGCACACATATACACATAAACACACATACACACGCGCGCACACAGAAATTACACCCACACACCATATACACATACAAATACACACCACACACA
This sequence comes from Ariolimax columbianus, assembly GCA_036924085.1. Taxonomy (NCBI): domain Eukaryota; kingdom Metazoa; phylum Mollusca; class Gastropoda; order Stylommatophora; family Arionidae; genus Ariolimax; species Ariolimax columbianus. The sequence continues at coordinate 20,810,944 of JAVGWX010000006.1, forward strand.
CCGCACACACGCACTACACATACACACCACACATACATACGCATACACACACACGCGCACGCAAATATGCACACACACCACACACGTACACATAGACACGCGCACACACACCACACATACACGTACACACGCAGACCATAAACACACATGTATGCATATTTATATATGTATTATAACATAACTATATATATATATATATATATATATATATATAGAGAGAGAGAGAGAGAGAGGAAGGAGAACGAGGTTGCACTAGTGTACTAGCTTGTTCACATAATTCATGTCAAATAATAACTGCTCATTAACAAATTCATTTTCTTCTTTTTCCTGTTCTTTCTTCTTCTTTTTATTTTGTCCTGAAAAAAAGATGTTTTGTTATGTTGTACCGTAAACAATGACTCAGCGACGTTTTGTTATGTTGTACCGTGAATAATTAATCAGCGACGTTTTGTTATGTTGTACGTGAACAGTGATTCAGCAATGTTTTGTTATGTTGTCCCGTGAACAATGACTCAGCAACGCTTTGTTATATTGTACCTTGAACAGTGATTCAGCGACGTTTTGTTATGTTGTACCGTGAACAATGACTCATCGACGTTTTGTTATATTGTACCGCGAACAGTGACTAAGCGACGTTTTGTTATATAGTACCGTGAACAATGACTCAGCGACGTTTTGTTATATTGTACCGCGAACAGTGACTCAGAAACGTTTTGTTATATTGTACCGCGAACAATGAATCAGCGACGTTTTGTTATATTGTACCGTGAACAGTGACTCAGCGACATTGTGTTATGTAGTACCGTGAACAATGACTCAACGACGTTTTGTTATATTGTACCGTGAATAATGACTCAGCGACGTTTTGTTATATTGTAGCATGAACAATGACTCAGCGATATATGCTCCTTTCGGCCTGATTCATCCGGTTTCAGCACGTGCATTTTTGGAATCAGGTCTGCCTTCCATCTTCGATCCCTATTCTCTTGCTAGTGTATACGGGTCCATTCTGTTTCCAGGGCCGCCACTCTAGGCGGCAAAGGGTCTTGGATAGGTCTGGTACGTTGAGCCTGATAACAGCAGCCACCTGGGAGTCGCTGACTGCTTCAGATCGTTCGCTGCGTCTCTGACCTTACAATCTGATCAGGAATTGAGAATTCAACAGGTGAAACGTCTGACTCTTCATAAGGTGAATAGATGTGCCACGAACTAATCAATTCCATGCCACCGTTTTCCAATTTCGTCTTGAACCAAGATTTATTTATTGACTATTATTTATTGTGGAAAAGGATTCTCATTGTTCTGAAAAAACTTTGAACCCAACTTTACTATTTCTGTTTTTAACACTATTTCGAGTGTCATTGTCGAATTTCATAAGTCCTATTCCATTGTGTTCAATCACTCGTGATAATACATGCCGAGGCTCTTAGATATCATTCAGCTTTCTAGGTCGTCTGGATAAATATCTTCTTCTTTTCGCTTGTCCTTTTTGTGCCTTTCGGCGTCAGGTTATGTAGAGGTTTCTTGGCCGGGCCCTGGTATGTGCTTCGTAGACGGGGAGCTTTACTGCTTCTGTTATTTCTGCTATCAATCGTTAGCATGGTCGGCTTTTGGCTTTGTATCAATTGCATCTGTATAACATTGCTTTCTGAAGGATACTATCTGGTGTTTGTTGCGTCACGTGGCTGAACCATTTGGTTGGCTGTCTCTTGATGAGATCTAGCACCGGGGTTATACCTTCTTGTTTCCTAATATCTTCGTTTCTGATTCTATCCATTATTTTTACTCCAAGCATTCTGTGTGGGCATTTCATCTCTGTTGTTACAATGTTTCTTTTGTCTTTATTTCTCAATGTCCAATTCTGGCACAGATAGCACAATGTGGGTAAGGGATATCGTGTTGTGTAGCGTTCATTTTGTATCCATTGTTACGTATTTACATTGTAATATCGGGGACATTTTCCCAATGATTTGGCTTGCTTTATTACAACTGTGTTGCATCTCAGTGTCTGTTTTGCCATCTTCTGAAATTATGATACCCAGGTACGTGACATTTTTCATCTTGTTGATTTTGTGTAAATATATTTGTCTTTGTTTCTTTTCTTGCAATCGTCATAACTTCGGTTTTCTTTGTTGATTTTCATTGTGTAATCCGTACATGGCGTATTAAGATTGTTGATATGTTGCTACAGTTGTTTTTCTGAGTTTGCTATTATTGCTTGGTCATCAGCAAAGAGAGATTCATTTAAGTGATCACAGAGGCTGTTTCCTTCCCTAGTGTTGGCTTTTCTACATATTGCGTCAGTATATATGTGGTAAACAGTAAAGCGGATAGTAACAACGTACACCGGTCCTAATATGAAATGTTTCGGAATTTCCTGCGTTTGTTCTGATTGTACATGGCTATTCACATACAGAGTTTAACATATAATGGTCAAATGTTTATTTACTCCATAACGTTCTAATGTTTTCCACAGTTGGTGGAATGCCTTCTCTTGGTCCATGAAAGCAACATATAGTGTCTTATCGTACTCTATTGTTTTCTCCGCTAGTTATCTGAGCGCGTAGATTGCATATGTCTCTTGTTTTTCCTAAATCCCATCTGTGCTTCGGTAAGTTGCGATTAAATCTCGTTACGTAAAACCTCGTCAGGTTTAAATCTCGCTACGTAAAATCTCGTCAGGTTAAATCTCGCTACGTAAAATCTCGTCAGGTTTAAATCTCGCTACGTAAAATCTCGTCAAGCTTAAATCTCGCTACGTAAAGTCTCGTCAGGTTAAATCTCGCTACGTAAAATCTCGACAGGTTTAAATCTCGCTACGTAAAATCTCGTCAAGTTAAATCTCGTTACTTAAATCCTCATCAATAATCTCAAAGTCACCACCATCGTCTGTCTCATCACCTGGCATGTCCACTGTCTCACCACCTGGCATGTCCACTGGCTCACCACCTGGCATGTCCACTGTCTCACCACCTGGCATGTCCACTGTCTCACCACCTGGCCTGTTCACTGTCTCACCACCTGGCATGTCCACTGTCTCACCACCTGGCCTGTCCACTGTCTCACCACCTGGCATGTCCACTGTCTCACCACCTGGCCTGTCCACTGTCTCACCACCTGGCATGTCCACTGTCTCACCACCTGGCATGTCCACTGTCTCACCACCTGGCATGTCCACTGTCTCTCTATCAGCCTCACCCATAATCTCGTTATTTATGGACTTCCTGAACACGTCTTCAGTTTGTGACGATGCACGTGTCCTTAATCCACCTTCGGATTCTAACAAACCTGTAGCAGGCGCGGGCAACACCATGGAACATGTATAACTACTAGCTCTAGGATTTCCAGAAGAGAGCCTGACAAACTTGTTCGACTTTTCAACTTCTCCTACCACTTGTCTCTTCCGTTCTTTCAGCTCCACTTCTCTTTCCTTTCTTGGAGAAAAGTCTCATTTTCTTTGCACACGATGATCTGAAATAAGAAAATGACACTTTTAATAAGAACATTAAATCTAATAAATGGTACACACAAATCTAGACTTAAGTTCCTAGATTACACAGGCGAATAGTCTTACTGCCAGTTGGCACTGAGCAGCATTACTGTGATGTACGGGACTATACAACTTACTGCAACTGTACCTTATAATTTGTATAATTGGTTTAGCAATTTGTCGATCATAGTGCTTCTTTCTCATGATAATCAACGCAGATCATACTTCTAGATACATTTTACCACTCTCCTGGTATGTCTTATCTGTCAAAATATGAACTATTCAAAGGCGCCAAGTGACGCTCAGAGCATGCACAATTTATGGCATACTTTAGGTACGCCATTGTTATGTGTTTGGATTGGTATTGTAAGTTGTCTGAGTAGAAGTTCTGTAGGCCGTACTGAATTGGTATTGTAAGTTTTTGAAGAAGAAGTTCTGTATACCGAAATAAATTGGTATTGTAAGTTGTGCAAGATGATTTCATGTAGGCCGTAAGACAAGCCCCTTTTTGTTTCCCTTTCAATACGGTAACTGAGCTATATTTGTTAATCTTATTATTGCCTTTTGGCCATCAGTACCGTCGTAACCTCCATTGACTTTTGCATGTCCTTTTTCCAGCCGAAACTACTTGTTGTTTCGTGACGATCTCATCATCCTAACCTTTACTTCATGTCATTAAGGATCAGTTCTACCACGTCTGTTCATTGTGTGTGAGAGAGATAGTGTAAGAGAGAGAGAGAGAGAGAGAGAGAGTGAGAGAGGAAGCCAGAGAAAGATAGAAAGTGAGCGAGAGGTCAACACAGACGGAAACAGGACTAGTAAAAACGAAATTACGAGGCGTGTTCAAATGAAACCGGACTTAACTGCACCAAGTGAACACACGTACGACACGCATATAGACGTCACATCTGATGTACCCAGCACATACCAACCGTCGAGTTTTCAAAATTGCATTGTCATCCGACTTATAGTTTCCTCAGCAGACCGTTGAAAACATGGCCGATGTGATACGGAATCCGCCCAGAGTTGATCAGCGAGCGGTGATTCGGTTTCTAACATCTGAAGGATGTCGACCAGCAATGGTAATTCAAAAATTATAGTTAAAAATCTATCCATATTATTTGCAACTTTCCCCAGGCCTAGTAAGCCGCAGGAGGTTTAAAGTACCTAATACGGATAGCCTTCGGTTACCTGGCAACATACATTTACATGCCTGTTTGAATACCAGGATTCTAAACATAAATATTAACTACAGTATTAACAACAATATTAACGGCATTAATAATAACAATAGCAATTGATAACAATAATAATGGCGATCATAATCATAATGGCAATAATAATAATAGCAATAACAACAATAATAATAATACAGCTTCCTGTTAAGGGGCCAGCCTAACACTCCAGGCGAGCGTAAAGCTTAAATTAATGCAAAACTGTCTAGTTTTGGCTTTGTTTGTGATGCTCAGCCTCTTTCACTGGCAATCTGACCTGTATGCTCTAGCTTTTTCTTATAGTTCCAGAACAACAATTCGGGGACTAAGTATTTTTGATACGTGCTTGACCTTTCTTATTACCACTGGCGTCCTTCTGGGCTTTCTCGTAAGTCCTGTTAACTGTCCTCGTGACTTTTCAACATACGTCTACAAGCACGTCTATAAGAATCTCATGTTTCTCATAGAAAAACGAACGGAACAGCGATCGAACCAACGAGCAAGCGAGCACGCCCACATACACACACGCACAAGCGCACAGATACCTACAAGCGATGCAAGAGCATATTTTTAATAGTATCTGTCAAAAGGAAGTACGCAGTCTGACATATAACTTATGAGCTGTGACCATATATATATATACACGAGCGTGTAATCCTTTAAAGCAACACGAAAATTAGCAATTTTCAACACAAAAATTACAAAACTGCATTCATCCTAATACATGAACCATGTTTGCAACTATCTATACCATGTCGACATTCACACGTGAGCTAGTAATAATTACACAACCAAGTATGACTCATAAAGGGTTGTCAATTGGTGAACACCTGGCTGGGTTTTAAGATAACATTTTGCTGTTACTGAAAAGGTGTTTCAAATTAACAACCAGTCCACTTACTTACACAGTCTATCTAGTAACCCTTAGACCATAAAGTTTCACGGGAAATTATCCCTCGATTATTATTTGGGCCATTTTCTGAACTCAAGGCTCTAGATGACCTAACCTTAGGGTCCACCATTCTTTACCAGGTGTTCTTCTGATTCTTCTCAATTTTTTTTCTAACCTGTAATCAAATTCAGTGTTTATCACGAGTGTGCGATGTGTTTGTAAAGTTGTGTCCTTAAAATGGACACTTTCACTTCCCAATCTCATGCGAGGTCTCAACCATGGCGCATTCACTTCCCAATCTCATGCGAGGTCTCAACCATAGCCCTTTCACTTCCCAATCTCATGCGAGGTCTCAACCATGGCGCATTCACTTCCCAATTTCATGCGAGGTCTCAACCATGGCGCATTCACTTCCCAATCTCATGCGAGGTCTCAACCATGGCGCATTCACTTCCCAATCTCATGCGAGGTCTCAACCATAGCACTTTCACTTCCCAATCTCATGCGATATCTCAACCATGGCGCTTTCACTTCAAAATGTCCAGCCATCCATTAACATAGGCACTTTCAATCGATTCTTGGAACCAACATCATCACACATGGGGACATTTCTATAAGTGTTCCGTTCTCCGTCCAAGCAGCCAGATAAGCGTATATATATATATATTCAGACCCTCAGTCAGGTGTTGATTTTCGTATTCTTAAGATTCTTCCAGACATGGCACACTTCTTCCCATAGTCACTCCCAAATCTATCATTCTCTGCACATATGTATTTTCCCGACCTTCTGTCTCTTCCTCATTCTGTAGATTTTCCATAACTGCCCTGATCACACAACAACACCCTGTCTCTGGTCGTCATTGCGTCCTTCCCCACAGCTCGTCGCACCACTGCATCAGCTCTTTCGTTGCCCCAGACTTTCACTTATAATGGCCAGCGAGTGGACACTTTCACTTCTCAATCCCCTTGAGCAAGGCATAAAATGCAGCGAAATGCAACATAGCAAATAGGATAACCAATTGAAAGCACATCAATTCCACAGAATAAAGTCCCCGATACCACCTGGTGAAGGAGTTGTGAAATGTAATCTGAACAGGAACCACCAAACATCGGAAAACTCGACATAAACACCGGAGCGAGTCGAGAGAGCAGTAACTAAGGCGCGGCCATCTTACTTTTTTCCCAATACATTTCTCACAACACTAGTAACATTTATGTCAACCTATGTAACAATTATTCCATGACTAGTAAAATCTAAAAGCGCTAGTAAAATACTTTTATATTCAAGTATCCTCAGAATTTCTCAAATCGTTATTAAAATGGCAATAGTTGTCCTGGTCACGGGACCACAAATGATTATATATGTGGTAGAGCTAGGCTTACTAGACTAAATCACTGTACTGCAGCCTAAGACTATTTCTGCAATTAACTCTTCCCACCGCTTAATTTTGATTAAAGAAAATGTAACTCTCACACTCCAGCTTCCAGCACAGATAACATGTAATTTTATTTGACTACAAAACAGATTGATATCTGCATATACTAATCAAACTCCCTAACTCACTTGCATAATAGAGCCTAAAACAGCTAATCTATCGTATACCTAATCTGTCTAAACTCTAACTCGAAGTGTTAGGTGAACACTGATCGTTATCTTCTCTAAACTATACTCAGAGTTTTTGATCTCTTGGACTAGCTCAACTAACTTTTACTTCTGTTACCTACTTGCTTGTTTTTTCTCAGACCTGTAACTGGCTTACTGTACAAATTAGACATACTGCCTCCTTGATGGACTATTATACGGAATTTATCTAAACAAGGCTAGATCACTTACTATCTAGCTCTCTTTTCTATATTGCTGAAGTCTGGACTTGAGTTGCAGAGTATCAGCATACTGTCTGTCTGACTTAGGTGTTCTATGTCTGGGACTTGGGCCCTCAAAAACGTCTGGTTGAACACGTCAGTTTCGACTTCAACCACCTGTTCTGCCTTAAAGATGTTAAGTCTTCAATATCGTCTTAAGTGATCTCTTTCTGGGACTTGCATTGTCAAGTTCTCCTTATCTGATCTCTCTTTTCTAAGTGATCTGTCTTTTTTTTTTTTTTTTTTTGCTTAGATGTTTGCCTCACTAGTTTCTACTGGCGGAGGCGCGCCATTTTCCACCCCAGACCGTAGTCAATTGGGCGATATCAGGACGCATAAACCAGTGCTTGGATGCATGTGTGCATCTGTATGTACCTATGCTAGGTTTGTGCGCCCTCAGAAGCTAGCCCAACCAAAGTGCAATGGAAGGGCTTTACCACGAGGGCGCGTGTGAAAGTTGTGCAAGGGTGTGACTGTGGGATAGAGTCAAATGAAACAGAGTGAGGAGAGAGAAGAGAGTGTGTGTTGCCAGTCCTCTGAAGTGATCTGTCAGAGTCCGCCCAGTCTCTTTATATCCCCCTGCACTGTCCAAAACCACGTGGTGCGATATCACGCGATCTGGCGCCATGATGCCTCTCGTTCGCCAGTATTTGTCCACGAGATTTCAGAAATCCGCAATATTTTCCTAGACTGATTCTACCTGAGAATACCGGCTCAGACCGATACCTGCCCAAGTGCGCCCGGACGCTTGGCTTCGCGGAACGTTACCAAGTATTTACTCTAACACTCTCGCCTATACAAGTGGCTTGTCACAAGGAGTAGGAGGAGAAAGTTTAAATTTAGCACATATGTAGCTCATTCAATTTGTACTGTACTTGAGAAGTATGAATTTCTTTCCTCGACGGGTTTACCCGGGATGGTGCATGGCTCAACACGCCTTATTGACCGGATCTGCAACTCTAACGGTTTGTCAGAACAATGGAGAAATCAGAGGTCAGAACTGTGATACAACTCTTGATGTTTCAGAGAAAAAAACCTACAGAAATACACAAGAAGATGGAACTACTGTTTGAGAAATTCTGCCCTTCGTATGCTTGTGTAAAAAAACTGGCGTATGCAGTTTAAGTGTGGTCGTTCCAATGTTGCTGATCTTCCAAGATCAGGAAGACCATCCTCAGAGTGCAGCGATGAAAATGCTGCAAAAGTGAAGAAAATCATTGACCAGGATAGGAACATGACAATTGCAGAGATATCTAGGTCAGTAAAAATGAATGAAAGTACAATTTTTATAATTTTACACAACAAACTGGACATGAGAAAAGTGTGTGCCCGCTGGGTCCCGCCTCTGCTGACATGTGAACAGAAACAAACGAGGGTTGACGGATGTGGCCAGTTGCTCAAAATGTGTCAGTCGAAAAACATGGTGCTGACCATAGTGACAGTAGATGAGACTTGGGTTCACCATTATAACCCAGAATCCAAAATTTCCAGCATGCAGTGGAAAACCCCGGGCTCGCCAACACATGTCAAGCCAAGAGCACATACATCTGCAAGAATAATTGTGCTGACTGTTTTTTGGAACGTCGAAGGTGTCATATTGAAGGATTACCTGCCTCGTGGCAACACGGTTAATGGACAATATT
>JAVGWX010000006.1:20825045-20902545 GCA_036924085.1 Ariolimax columbianus
TTATGTCAATCTTTTACGTCTAAGGATGTATGAAATAACATCAGAATGAATGAAACATTAAGATGAACAAAACAACATCAGTTCAGTTCAGTTAAAAGTGCCATCTCCGCATCGAAGGGCGTCTGCAATGGATCTCCAGTGTACTCTATCTCTTTTTTTTAATGGTGCAATCTGAGAGGCATTTTGGAGTTCATCTTCTGATGTTATCCACCCACTTAAAACGTTGTCTGCCTATTGAACGACTGCTTTCAACCCTACCCTCTAGTATGGTTTTCAACAAGGAGGTATGTTATGGTATATGACCAAAATAACGTAACTGTTCTGTTCTGTGTCTGTTTCTAAGAATCGACGTCACTGCACTACCGGCATACCCATAGGTGCTCAGTCTCTCTCATCGAATGGCGTAAGGTATGGATGCTGAGGTTCACTGTAGCTCGCTGGTTGTACACTCTCCTGCGCCGTCCTCTCCTGTGCCCCACTCCTTTCGAAGCTCGTTCAAAGTCGAAATTTTGCAGTCTGTGGATTGCTGCTTCATCTATTGCGGTGTCCTCATCCAGCAGGCGGTCATTGATTGATTTCGAAATGTCACTTCTATCCATCACTAATGTACGAAACTGTCTAACCCTGATTTCGGTCAATAATTCTCTGTTCACCCACAACTTTTCAATACCTCCAAATTTGTTTTCTTCTGTTTCCAAGAAATGCGACACTATCTTCAATATTCCCAGATTTCGAAGGTTTCAGTATTATTTTGCAACTTTTTATTCATTGTCCATGTTTCTGCACCATAAAGTAGTGACGAGTAAACATTACACCTGATAATTCTTATTTTCAAATTCTGATTTATCTGTTAGGATGTCAGTATGTGTTGCATGATGCCGAATACCATCTTGGCCCTACTTATTCTCTTTCTGATTTACTTTTCACATCTGTCATCTTCCTTTATTTTGTGACCTAGATAGGAGAAACATTGTACCTGTTTAATTAGTTGATCTTTTATTATTATCTCCATTCGTGGTTTCTTGTCACTTTTCCCAAGTATCATAGTCCTTGTTTTCTTTATGTTTATGTCTAATCCAAACTCTTGACTTTTTGTGTTGTTGTTGTTGTCACAAGCTCCTGTCAACATTGCTCACTTTTTTGCCATCAGAACCGTATCATCCGCATGTCTAAGATTATTCATTGCCACTCCTCCAATTATAAACCCTGGCATCCCTCCACTCCTCCAATGACAAACCCTGGCATCCCTCCACTACTCCAATGACAAACCCTGGCATCCCTCCACTCATCCAATGACAAATCCTGGCATCCCTCCACTACTCCAATGACAAACCCTGGCATCCCTCCACTCCTCCAATGACAAACCCTGGCATCCCTCCACTACTCCAATGACAAACCCTGGCATCCCTCCACTACTCCAATGACAAACCCTGGCATCCCTCCACTACTCCAATGACAAACCCTGGCATCCCTCCACTCCTCCAATGACAAACCCTGGCATCCCCTCTATATATTTCAATATTTGTTCTATGAAGATATTAAAAGGACAAGGAGATAATACACATCCCTGTCTCACTCCTCTTTTCACATCTGTACTTAGAGAGCATAACTTTCCTGATTTTACTGTAGCAGTTTGTTCAATCGGCCGATTGAAACCCCAAGCGGAGAACATCATTGCTGAGGAATAGGCAGGGGTCAGACAGGGAAGAAGCACTACAGAACGTATTTAATTTAAGACTGCTACGCGAGAAATATATAGCACAGCAGCAAAAACTGTTTCACGTGTTTGTTGATTTTAAGGAGGCGTTTGATAGGGTATGGCATAAAGCCACGAGGATGTACAAAATCAACGAAAATATTATACAGGTCCTTGAACACCTTTCTGACAAGACGTCCAGCTCAGTTCTTGTGAATGGGAGGCGCGGGGACGGGTTTCGCACGTCAGTTGGTCCAACTCTTTTCAATATATTCCGTCAGGAAATTATGAGTCAGGCCCTTTGAGATCACTTTGGTACTGTCAATGCAGGGGGCGGAACGATTACCAACCTTCGTTTTGCAGATAACATCGACGGGTTGGCGGGTACAGAAGCAGAACTACAGGAATGGACCAGAAGACTCGATGAAACAGCTCTTGACTGTGGTATGGAGATAAGCGACGGAAAGACAAAATTAATGACCAACAACGGGGAGGGCTTTAACAGCAGGATAAAAGCTAATGACCAGGAACTCGAAGTGGTCAACCGTTTTAGATACCTGGGTTCGATTGTCAGTGATGAAGGAACAAAATGTGAGGTGTTGGCCAGAATAGCACAGACAATAGCGGCGCTTGCACGACTTAACAAAATCTGGCAAGATAAACGGTTAGCACTATGCACGAAAATAAGATTAATGCGTACACTGGTCCTGCCAATACTCTTTTATGCGTATGAGATATGGACAGTTACAGCTGACCTGCAGCGGAGGATACAGGCCTTGGAGATGAGGTGTTTCAAAGACTTCTAAACGTGACCTACAAAGATCAAGTTAGAAATGAGAAAATATGAGAAAGAATTACAACAGCAATAGGGCCTTTTGAAGACCTCTCGGCAACTGTTAAGAGAAGAAAACTCGCTTGGTACGGTCACATATCGAGATCAAATGGTCTTGCAAATACGATCCTGCACAGAAAGGTGCAAGGCAGACGACGAAGATGCCGTCCCAAAAAGAGGTAGAAGGTCAACATACATGAATGGACCAATCGCCGACCAGAGGAGGCACAGGCAGCGGCCGCTGATAGAGATATGTGGCGTGGGGTTGTGAGGATGTCTTCATGTGTATTCCAATGACCTCGCCAGTTACGGGGACGACCTGATCTGACCTGTTTCCAATAACTATCAAAAAGTTCTTCCACGATAATGTGTTCTTCAAGAGACGCGTCACGAAAATACGTCTTGACAACAGTTCATCAAATGAAATGAAAAACTGTATGAAGAAAAACAGACTTCCCTGAAGCGAATTCCATAAAAAAAAACTCCAAGAAATAGCGTGATAGTATTAACGCGACAAATATGATCACATTTCTTCATTCATGTACATTGATTTCCGCTAAGACAACGCGATAACGGGAGAGCCATCGCAGATAGACTGACCATCCGCCATCTAACAACATCACAGTGAAAGAAATTCCAGAATGAATGAAACAACAGCACATCGAATGAAATAAAATATCATCATAATGGTTGAAACAACAGCATCAGTATAAATAAAAAAACAACATTAGGATGGATAAAACAACAACATTGATATGAATAAAACAACATCGAAAAGATGAAAGAACAGTAACCTCGTATGAGTTAACAGTAGCATCATTATGAATGAAATAACATTCAGATTAATGAAGCAACATCGTCAGGCTGAATGAAGCATGTCGATGATTGAAATGACATTAGGATGATTGAAGCAACATTATGATGATTGAAATAACATTATGATGATTGAAATAACATTATGATGATTGAAATAACATTAGGATGTTTGAAATAACATCAGCATACATAAAATAACATTTGAATGAATGAAACAAAATTAGGATAATTGAAACAACATTAGGATGATTGAAATAATATTATGATGATTGAAAAAACATTATGATGATTGAAATACCATTATAATGATTGAAATAATATTATGATGATTGAAATAATATTATGATGATTGAAAAAACATTATGATGATTGAAATACCATTATAATGATTGAAATAATATTATGATGATTGAAATAATATTATGATGATTGAAAAAACATTATGATGATTGAAATACCATTATGAACAACATTATTATGATTGAAACAACATTATGATGATTGAAGCAACATTAGCGTGGGCTAGTGGTTCACAACCAAAGGTGCTGGGTTCGATCCCCATCGCAGCACCGGCCGTTAGCCCGGGGAAGCAAACCCTTAGAAAATGCAGGGGGAAGCAGACCCTTACATAAAATGAATGCTGAAGTCGGATACACTGGGCCGACAGGCTCAAAATAAAAACATCAGTGCAACGCCCACCGCCTTGGGGAATAGATAAATAAGGCGAACGCAAAAAAAAAAAAGAAGAAAAATTTGGATGATTGAAACAGTGTTAGTATTAATGAAGCAACCTTAATATTGAATAAAACAACATTACTAGTCGAAGTTCGTATATGCATTCTCATAGCAATACTGCCGTCAGGGATGAAGTATTAGAAAAGCCATTACACTAAGTCTCAACTTTTTTTATAAGATTATATTTGTTTTTGTTGCTTCTTCCACACGACCATACCGTGCCTACATGTCAGTCAGGTACCCATTTACACCTGAGTTGACTGCAGCGTGTCGAGGCAAGTTATCGAACATGGTCTCCTTTGTCACGAGAGATTATCACTATTGTGAGTCCTCTGATGTCCCACTGCCCAACGTCAGTATGAGAACTTCTCATCACGTCTTGTGTTGATCTGCCTGACGGCGTGTGCTTGTTTGCGTTTACTTGCGTGTCTGTGTTTGAATGCAGGTGAAGGCACAGAAAAACACAAGAATGGTTCTATGTCTTACTAAAGTATTTAACCAGCACCATCAAGTGCCATGTCGACTGGCGCAGTAGTGTTGTTACTGCAATGTTGTATGTTTGTTGCTACGTTTGCAGATACGCTTGTGTGTGCACGTGTACGAAAAGGCACCTTTAAATTCACAAATAACTTTTATGTTTTACTAATTTGTTTAATCATCATCATCATCATCAAGTTCCATGTCGAGTTGTATTCTATTATTGTAACCGTCAATGTCACGTTGCGTGCATGTGCGTGTGTGCTAGTGATTGTACATCAAAATAGACAGTTAGAACAAGGGGTGACAAATGTGTATCGGATCTATGAGCCAGATAATAAAATCTAGAAATCAGACATAGTGCTGGATATACGCAATGGGGGAAAATGTGCGATAAATATGCACTGATCCTGGAATGTTAGGTGCCAAAAGTAAACTCTTCTAGGCTTCACAGACACATTTCTAGGCCATACGGAGGCCTGGCGTCCAGAGTATGTCGTGTCTTGGTATAGCCCACTTTGTCGATAACTAAAATTGACCAATCAGTCTCTACCTGCTTGGACAAATATTTCTCCCAACAAAGTTCTGACCTAAAATGCTTCTACCAGTGTTATTGAACCGTTAATAAGTTTTTATATTAAATTACATACACTTTTATTTCTCTATTCTTCTCTATCTCTATTCCTAGTAACTTTTCCTATTGTCACTTGATGTTCTATCATCTTTCTAGTCTTTATTTGTTTAATAAAGGTGTAACATTCTTATGAGGACAGTTCGCTCTTCAACCAGTCTCTTTGTTTATAGCAGGATGTGGGATCAAGATGCTGAGCAGCGCATGAGCTGCAGTGGTCAGCGACCCATAGCTAACTGCTAGCGTCAGGGCCAGCGAACCAAAGCTGCCAAGACCCTTCTACACCTCCACGCGGTGATCCTGCAGCAGGGCAGACTGGCTAAGGAGAAGGGATCAAAGAGGGAATGCTAACCCGGTACTCAAAAATGCTTGCTGGTCGGAGTGTTGGACCGAAAGGTGCAAATATCGCAGTCAATCTGTAAACTACGACACAACGCATTCCGTTCTCTGGACTACATTCTGCTACTTAAGCCCTTTCAGGGTTTGGCAGTGGGAGATTGAGAACAAACGAAGAAGAAGAAGAAGATATCAGGATGTGTCAAAAACTAACAACTCGTAGCGTTTTATCTTTTAATGCAGAATACAAGCACGCGACTTGTTCGCTGGGCTCGTTCATAACATCGTCAATAACAATGTTCGCTTAGGCGTCTGGGGCCCGTTGCGTCGGACGAACACCACCATGTCCAGTTGTAACTGCGTGCTGCCACGCCTCCTCTAAGGCAGATGGGGAGGCTGCTACCTGTTGGAGCCACGTTAGCACTGTTGACTGTCTTTTGAAGAATCTGGTGAGCTGGGACCTCCTTGTCCAGTCGGACAACATGACCGAACAGGGAAATGCGGCGACGTTCCAGAATAACCGAGACAGGTGGGAGATGTGTCCTTGCAGAAACATCGTCATTGGTCTCTTTTTTTTTTTTTTTTTTGCTTAGATGTTTGCCTCACTAGTTTCTACTGGCGGAGGCTCGCCATTTTCCATCCCAGACCGTAGTCCATTGGACGATATCAGGACGCATACACCAGTGCTTGGATGAATGTGTGCGTCTGCATGTACCTATGCTAGGTTTGTGCGCCCTCAGAAGCTAGCCCAACCAAAGTGCAATGGAAGGGCCTCACCATGAGGGCGCGTGTGAAAGTTGTGCAAGGGTGTAACTGTAGGACAGTCATATGAAACAGAGTGAGGTGAGCAGAGAGAGATCGGGAAGAGTGGCCCCTAGGGTGAGCTCCTCTGCGTGATGGAGCGATGTCATTGGTCTCTTTAATATTATGAATGGGATTAATAACGTTCCTTGATATCCGATGTGTGGCCTGTACCGAATTTGTTTATATATATATATATAATAAACTATTGGTTGGAATAACACATAATTGTCTCTACGAAACACTAGATCCCACTTTCTTACATCCTCTTGGCCAAGGTGTGCCGCTCAGGGTTGTTGCCCTTTCCTAAAGACACATTTTTTCTCGAACATAATTGTGTTCTATATTTATGATTTGCCTTTGGCGTCACTAGTTGACCTATGAAAGATGTATATGATTAATAGTACATAAAAAAATGGAGACTTTGAAGATTAACAGATCACTAAACGAAAGTATAAATAATGTCCAACTTAAACAGGCTCAAGAGTTCCAACGCAAAGGAAGTATTTTTACGGAACAGAGAAATCAAAACTAGATATCAGACAGCCTCTTCTTTGATCTATTAAACATCACCGCTACGTAAGCACCCGTATATCAGCTTGGCAACAAGACAGCAAATAATAAACTGTATATTTATACCAACACTACGAATGTCAAACATAGTCCTAATAAAAGATACAGGCGAGACAAATTACATCATCTAAAATGAAATGTGTATGTTTATATCCCCATTAGAGACAAAATGAGAAATGGTGACATTAGAAATATAAACTACCGTTGTGATAAATACATTTCAATGCGAAAAATAGAATGGGTCGGTCTTCTTATTGGAATGCAAATGAATAAATTACCACTGCTCGCTTGTAATACAAGAAGATCTGGCTTCAATGCACGATGAGGATCCTGTGGCAGATGGATAGTAAACATAACAGAAATCCTTAAACAACACCGGCTTACAGTAATACAACACACACCACACAACACAACAACACAACACATCACAACAACACACTTAACTTAAGAAAGAACTTGAGTCTTACTGCCTTGAACTACTTATTGAATATTCGTTATCAATTGCCGTTTCCGCATCGGAGGTTGATGTAATGGGTCTCCAACTGTCTCGGCCCCGTTGCAGGTTCGTACACACAGTCAAACTGTCACTTGACCACAACCTGATGTTGTCTGTTCATCTGTACCTTTGCCCCCTTTTGCTCTCTTTCCCTCCACTCTTACCTCCACTCTTCCCTCCAATAAAATCTGCTTTATAACTGTCCTGTCGCTTGACAGGACCAAAATATTTTATTTCTCTGCTTTCTATTTCCTTCAGAATTATTGAATATCGTCCCATTTATTTTTGCCTCTGTACCTATCGTTATATTTAAATATTACTTTGACACCACTACCATCTTTATTTCTACAACTACAATCAGCTTAGATAACCGTTTTTCTTTTGGACCGTTTTGGCTCTGCTTGGCTTCATTCGTTCTCATTCCTGCTACAAACCCTGAAATGGCTTAAGTAGCAGAATGTAGTCCAGAGAACGGAATGCGTTGTGTCGTAGTTTACAGCTTGACTGCGATATTTGCACTTTTCGGTCCAACATATCTTACTTCAGCAAGCATTTTTTTAGTACCGGATTAGCATTCCCTCTTCGATCCCTTCTCCTTAGCCGGTCTGCCCTGCTGCAGCCTTTTATCCAGGATCACCGCGTGGAGGGATAGAAGGGTCTTGGCAGCTCTTTTTCGCTGGCCCTGACGTTAGCAGTCAGCTATGGGTCGCTGACCACTGCAGCTCATGCGCTGCTCAGCATCTTGATCCCGGACCGTTTTAATGTGTCCGGTTTGCGACAAACACGTTTACAAGCTGAAACGTCGGTACATGTTGTTGTTTCGATTGCCTACAATAAGTTGGTTACTCTTTTATGCGCACTGAAAAGGACGTTAAGTGGCTGGTTGCAGTAGTTTTCCCTCACATCAAGAGTTTGCTGATGAAGGTGGGCCGGGGTCCTCCAGGCGGTCATGACATGCTTAGCTTCATCTGCGTGCCGCTTACTACTAGATTGATCACGTCGATCCCCCATCTTGTTAGTCCGGCTGCCATGAAAACAGCCCGTTTTCAGGAAGGACAACGAGGAAGCCAAGATGAGGGTCTCGGCCAATATGTTTTGCCTGAACCTGACTAACATGCCTGATCAGTATGTTTTGCCCGAGCCTGACTAATATGCCTGATCAGTATGTTTTACCTGAGCCTGACTAACATGCCTAATCAGTATGTTTTGCCTGAACCTGCCTAACATGCCTGATCAGTATATTTTGCCTGAGCCTGACTAACATGCCTGATCAGTATGTTTTGCCTGACAAGACGTTAGTCTTCCTTCCAATGTCTGTACACGTATATTACTGTTCTACCTAAAACTGTATTATCACTTTAGTTGTGCTTCAGTCCTTACTAGCTGTATGTATTTCATGTTTGACTGTATTTAGTAATACGTATTCTTATAGTCCTGTTCACGATCCTTACGAAGTATATGGTCACCACATTAAATTTAACCTACAGAAAACATGCGCCAAAGCACACGCTCTTGTGTTGACAGTTGTAACAAATTATGTTACGTTATGGGGATGCTAGCCCCATGCGCAACTCTCTTTGCTACAGTCCCATTGGATTATCTCAACAGAGCATTACCAAAAATGATTATTGTCGATCGATATCATATTGATTTCCATTTTGTTTGTGTTATCAGGTAAAAGTTACGAAACGAAATTCCAAGGAACAAGAGGAGCAGGTGTTGCGGTCACTAGAGAAGGGGGAGTTCTTTGGAGAGAGAGCGCTTCAAGGGTGAGCCTAACTTATAAATACTAATCTAGGCACAGCTTCAATGTATGTCCAGGAACATTCCACTCTAGCTCGATGCGTATAAACATAGAATCACAACATGGTCACCTTATGGTCACTTTAGGATTACAACAGATACACCATAGAATCACCATAAGGTCCTAAAAAATTCACCACACGGTTACCATAGGACCAACACAAGGTCACCAAAGGACAAACACAAACTCACCATAGGACAAACACATGGTCACCATAGGCCACCACAATGTCACCATTGGGCCAATAGAAGGTCACCATAGGACCAATAGAAGGTCACTATAGGACCAACACAAAGTCACCATAATGCCAATAGAAGATCACCATACAAACAATAGAAGGAATACGGTCACCAAATGACCACCGCAGGTAACTACATGGTCGCCATAGGACCACCAACCTGTCCGCATATGATCACCAAAGGACCACCACAGTAAATGGCTCCATGTATCAACCCTGTGTTAACCACTTGATATACTCCTTGAGTTGTAGTTTCCGTTGCAATTTATTTTACATGATTAGGTCGCTAACCCCATGCACAACCTTCATTTTTCGTCTTTAATTACATATATGGGCATGTAGTGCTTGTTCTTTTTTCTCAATAGCTTGAGGCCCAAGGATCCACTGGAGAAACAAAAATTACTACTTCATAAATATTAATCAAATATTAACGTAGCATCACCTTTATCATCGCGTCGCCATCGCCGCTGCATCATCGTTTCAGCAATTCATATCATGCCACGGTATTTGCATCTTAATTCACTAGAAAAACAACAGAAATATCTATTTCCAGCACCAAACGAAGTTGAGACGTCACAGAATAGTCCACTATTTAACTTTTGGGGATGTCAAACATTCTATGAGAACTACTGTCTTCTGGCGTACTTACCTAGCATACCACATTATCTTCTTTCTACCCACCCTTGTTTCATTTGACTCTGTCCAACAGTCACACTCTTGCACAACATTCACACGCGCCTTCAGGGTGAGGCCCTTCCATTGCACTTTGCTTGGGCTGAATTCTGAGAGCGCACAAACCTAGCATAGGTGCATGCAGACGCACACATGCATCCAAGCACTGGTATATACGTCTTAATATCGCCCAATTGACTACGGTCTGGGGCGGAATAGGCGCGCCTCCACCAATAGAAACTAGTGAGGCAAACACATGACACATTTTTTTTTAAAAACATTCTACGAGAATAGATGAAAATTTCAGTTCTTTCATTCCTGCCGTCTTAACAATGCATTTCTGGAATCTGTCAACGTTGGTTAGTGGTAAGGAGAATCCAGTTTCTACGGCAGCGTGACATTATCCATTCTATCAGACGATGTAATAGCAGAGATATTATCTAACTCTAACCATAACCCTATTCTTAACCCTAAACCTTACCATAGTCTTATCCTAAACCTAACCGTAAACCTAACCCTAAACCTAACCCAAAACCTAATCCTTCGCAAAACTGAATATAACCATCTTTTCTACACTTTTATCTTTATCTTAGCTATCTTTATCTAAACCATTACTTATTTATTTAAGATAAAATTATATTGACCTGCACTCCCCTTCACCTGAAATGAATGTTCCGTTACGTACGGTGGGAACCCACAGAGCTCTGTTTGCGGTGAATTAGGACGTAATTACTTGTGTCATTGTAACGATGCCCATCCCTTTCATCAATAGTATCTTACTGCCTATCGTCTGACATAACCACATTATATTATCACTCCAACATATTCATCCTGGCTAATGTCATTGGCTATATAGTGTGGTTGTACATTAGTATCAATGCATTTCGCTCGTCTGAGAGAAAGACTGCGCATCTATCGATCACCCCAGAGTACAATGATGTCGACTCTGTATAATATAACATTACATAAAATAACATAATATAACATAACACAATATAATATAACATAACAAAATATAAAATAACAATGTTATAAAGACATACTCCTCGGATGGAAGCAGACACGTGAATCATGGAATGAACCTACGTGAACTCCAAGATTGTTGGGATAGCTCTGACTATATCTCTCAAGCAGATCGGATATTAAATGATTTAAAGTTGTGATGTCCATTCAGTGTAACATATCAACATAACATAAACATTTATTCAGCGCTCATCAGAACTATCATCATCATGATCAGCATCAGCATCATCATCTCAATGAATGTGTACCTTCCTTAAACTTGTATTTCATAGAGAGGATGTCCGGACAGCGAATATAATTTCCGCAGACCCAGCAGGTGTTGACTGCTTGGTCATAGACAGAGAGTAAGTATGTGTTATATGTTTGCTGTAGAGATGTATTGAATATTTTATTTGTATTAGATTCGGTGACGAATTGTACAGTCAAAGAACGAATCGTATTCGACCAATATTACTCCGTAATCGGATACGAATAAGTAACGAAAGTGGTGAATATTTTTGACTCAAAATGTTTGATTACCTTCAGTTTCAGTTATGTTCTTTTAAACTTAATTTTGTTTTAGAAATATTCTTCCTCTTCATCTGCCTGTTTTCACTCCAGTTTTAGTATAGCGTTACTACTGTAGCGGTCTTCTTTAAGAGCCTGCGCCAACGCACTGTACATATTTTTGCAGTTATGGATTCCGTATTCATAATGAGGTTGCTGGTTTTTTGCACAACTAAATGTAGTCGTTTTTAAGGATATACCTATAAGTGCAGTGGAATTATTGTTTACCTACCAAGTAACGAGCGTCTGAATTCTCCACCAAAAAAAAATAAATGATTACTGACTAATTTTAAGGTATTTGCCCATTTATTGTAACTATGTAGCACTTTCAAACGTCGTATAAATTTGTTGGTTACTTTATAACAATAGGAAATGTTGGTAGATATATCAAAACACGCTTTTCATGACAATCGGTTACACACTTTTTGTATTCGTATTCGTATTTAAAGGCTTTTATTCTTTTTCGGTCGAATAATAAAAACCTCGATTCGGTGCCTAACACGTTTACTGTTGTAGCTTAGTCGTGTGGTTGTCTGTCTAGTCAGAGCGAGAGAGAGAGAGAGAGAGAGAGAGAGAGAGAGAGAGGGAGAGAGTGAGAGAGTGAGAAGAGGAGGGACAGACGCACAGAAACATGAGGGACGAGAGTGATGGAGACGCATAGAGAAAGTGAGAGTGAAAGAGAAGTAGATAAGAGATGCACACATAGAGATACAGAAGGTTAAAGAGACAAAAGGAGAGAGAAGAAGAAGATAGAGAGACACAGAGAAACAGAGACATGGGTAAGAGAGAATTAGATAAAGACGTCTAAACCAAACAGCAAGAGAGAGCTGGAAAAACAAAACTGAAAGCCTCAACCTAAACAAAGAAGGGAACAATCTATGGAAGCTAGTCCGAGCCATGAATGACGAAACCCCTTCAAACAAACAAATTACCATCAAGCAGGGCGAAAACCTGCTCACTGGAAAAAAAGTCCCAAACGCTTTTGTAGAACACTATGCCAGAGCAAACCACATCGACGTCCCTGCAGATAGGCATACAGACATTAGTGAAGAACAAAAGGGGCACGACAACATCAATACGGCACCAGAAGAGCATATGATGGCCAAATTAACAATGAGTGAAATGGAAGAGGCCATGATAACATTAAAGAAAAGGAAATCTCCCGGAAAAGACGGGATAACAAACGAAATGCTGATGGGGCTGGGCCAAACAGCGAAGAGGAAACTGCTATCAGTCCTGAACCAAAGTTAGAAAATGAGGTATTGTACCCCAGGCATGGAAAGACGCAGTACTTGTACCAGTACCAAAGAAAGGAAAGGACAAAACAGATCCAAATGGATACAGGCCTATCAGCCTACTGAGCTGTGTCGGTAAACTGATGGAACGTATGATAAACACCAGACTGATGTGGCATCTGGAAGAAAAACGAATACTAATTCCACAGCAAACTGAGGACCAGGTCATCCTCATAGCCCAGGAAATAGAAGATGCCTACCAGGCACAGAAACACACAGTAGCGGTTTGGGTGGACCTGGAAAAGGCATTTGACAAAGTCTGGAAAGACGAACTTAGAGTCAAGCTAAGGAGAAGTGATGTTTGTGGGAGAATATACAAGTGGATCAACCACTACCTCAAAAAAAGAAGGGCCAGAGTCCAAGTACAAGGGCAGATGAGCAAAAAGGTGACACTCGAGCAGGAAGTACCCCAAGGGGGAGTCCTGTCACCCACACTCTTCCTGGTGTATATAAACGACATTACAGAGAATATACCAAGAAGAGTCCATAGCTCAATGTTTGCAGACGATCTGGCCATGTGGACCTCTGAAAAGAATCTCACCATAGCAAGAAATCGGATGCAGCAGGCCCTAACATCGCTGGAAGAGTGGGCGAACTCATGGCTGGTCAAAATAAACGAGAAGAAAACCACATGTACAATATTCTCGTTTTCAATGAAACCCCAAAACACCAAATTAAGTCTAAATGGCAAATTCCTGCAGCCAAACGACAACCCAAACTATCTGGGAGTTACATTTGATCGGCGCATGACATGGAAAAGTCAGATCGAGAGAAACCGAATGAGAGCCAGAGAAAGAATGGCAATCATGAGGAAACTTGCTGGCACAAGCTGGGGAGCAGACGAAAGTATACTAAAGAAACTGTACACTGGAAGAGTGAGACCAGTTCTCGAGTATGGCATTGCGGCATGGACAACAGCAGCAAAGGCGAACTTCGATAAAGTTAGCAAACTCCAAAACCAAGCCATGAGAGTTATAACAGGAGACATGAAGTCAACGCCAACTGTAGAACTTGAAAAGATTACAAAACTGCAATCCATGACCGATAGAAGAGACTGCAGAGCCCAGCTGCAGTCAGAGAAACTCCGAAGACTGACCGACCATCCAATGCACCAGAGATTAAACAATTTGGGAAATGGGAAACTAAAGCGGAGAAACTTTGCAGAAATAGCCAAAGCAAAGATGCACGAAGATCCCATAAACGCACTAACAACACCAAAGCCCATCACTACTGTACGAAAACCTACCTGGAGACAGGACATATTTCCAGAGGTGGTAGAAAATATACCAGGTATTGGAAACAAAAACTGCCAGACTGAAAAAGAAAGGAGAGATACTACCCTAAGCTTTATATCGAAAAACTACGCAAGCATGGACTGGACCCATGCATACACCGACGGTTCTGTAACAAACACTACACAGAACGGAGTGGCAGGAGCATTCCTGAACCTACCAAATGACAGAAAAATAACACTGTCATTCGCTACTGGTAAGTACACAAGCAATTTCAGAGCGGAGGCAGAGGCACTGAAGGCGGCAGTGGAAGAAATGGTGACACATAAAGAAAATGAAAGCCATACAGTCCTGCTTACAGATGCTCTGGCCGTAGTCACAGCGCTAAAATGCCAGAAAAACACTGAGCTCAATGACTTAAGAGCAGTACTCTGTCAACTATGCCAGCAGTCCGCACTAAAAAGGGTAGTGGTACAGTGGGTCCCATCACACTGCAACATCCAAGGCAACGAGGAGGCAGACAGACTGGCAAAAGAAGGTCCAAGACTACCACAAACAGACACTAGTATGACGTACGAAGAGTCAAAGCGGCTTATTAAAGCCAGATACATGACCAAATGGGAAACTGAACATACCGGCTACACCAAAAACGATGCCTATTATCAGTTGAACAGAAGAGAGCAGATCGTTGTCTTCAGACTTCGCACTGGCCACAATAGACTGAGGTACCACCTATTCAACAAATTGAAGATAGGTGGTACCGACGAATGCCCGTGTGGTACCGGGAAAATGACCGCTGAGCATCTGCTGCAGAACTGCCCGACATACGAGGATCAGAGAAAGCAGATGTGGCCATCACCAGTGGAACTGCCAGTGGAACTGCAAGACAAGCTCTATGGCAGTGTCGACAGCCTCAGGATGACCGCCGCTTTTTTTCGAAAAAATAAAGGTTACTGTCTGACTGCGTACGATGAAGAAGAAGAAGAAGATAAAGACGAACAGAAAAAGTGAAAGGGAAGAGAGTAGTAGATACATACTCACCGACGAGAAAGAGAGAGAGAGAGAGAGAGAGCGAGAGAGAGTTGCACAGAAAAAGAGATAATTGCACAGAGAGAGAGAGAGAGAGGCACAGAAAGAGATAAAGTTGCACAGAAAGAGAGAGAGAGATAGAGAGAGAGAAAGAGGCACAGAAAGAGATAAAGTTGCACAGAAAGAGAGAGAGAGAGAGAGATAGAGAGACAGAGAGAGAGAGACATGGCTAAGAGATAACTAAATAGAGTCGCACAGGAAAAGTGAAAGGGAAGAGAGAAGTAGGCAAAGACGCACCTACGAGAGAGAGGCAGATGGGGAGAGAGACAAGGACATGGAGACACACATATAGAGAGAGTGAGAAGATAGATGCAGAGATATTTATATATTTAGACATACACTTGAATAATAGAATAGAGAAGATGTTACTTGCAGCTGGAAACCTCCATAATATTTGAGGATGCTGAAGATATAGGAACATAATGTACTTGATTGAGCTCATTGGATTAGATATTGAAGACAGTTTGTACCCGAGTCGTCTGCCGCCGTCTTTGACTACGACAAGAATAGCACCACTACCCCACAGAGAGCATGTCGTAAGAGACGACTAACTGTGTGACATGGCATACCACCGGCCATGGTTAGGTAGTTTGTTTAGAGCAGCGTAGATGGCGCCTAACAGGTTGCGGGTCTATTTCGCTCTAGTGTTTGAGGCTATTAAGATGGACTCACATTTCGGTTTACCACCTTCCGCGGCACTTGTCTCTACCCAGGGGAGTAATAAGCTGCTCGACCCTAGCCCGCTAAGAAGGGAATCCTCCTCCCGGCTACATCCAACTCCTGCCTGAGCTAGGGCCTGCACAGGGGCATCCGTCCTGTGGAAGTACAGGTCGACTTAGACTAGGACATGCTGCACCTTTCTGTTCTAGATCTTAAATATTGATGATTCAGGTCAGGTCAGGTCATAACCAGTGAGGTCGTTGGGGTACACATGAAGACATCCTCACAGCACCACGCCACCCTTCTCTATCAGCGGCCGCTGCCTGTGCCTCTTCTGGTCGGAGATTGGTCCTTTGTTTTATGTTGTCCTCCCACCTCTTATTGGGACGGCATCTTCGTCGTCTGCCTTGCGCCTTTCTGCTGTACAGGATCGTATTTGCAAGACCATTTGATCACGATATGTGATCATACCAAGCGAGTTTCCTTCTTTTGATGATTATTATTATAGAAAAGGAGGGAGTGGGGGGGGGGGGGGGGAGTCACGCAAGGGCTACTAGCTGCCGTGGACAGCACCTATGCTCCGTACGGACTGACTAAAGGACAAAGAAGAAAGTATAGTTTGATCAAGAACGTGTTATATATATTGAAGATATTGCCCATGTCTGTAACACATCGAAAGGGAAACTGCTAATGGCAACAGATCAGGCTACCCTAGACAGCTCTTATCCTCATTGAAGAGAGACGAAAGAACAACGGGAGTGTGTAGTTTGATGTGTACATTGTTAAAGGTATTCGTTCTGTGTTCTCTTGTGATGTGTACATTGTTAAAGGTATTCGTGATGTGTTCTCTTGTTATGTGTACATTGTTAAAGGTATTCGTGATGTGTTTTCTTGTGATGTGTACATTGTTAAAGGTATTCATGATGTGTTCTCTTTTGATGTATACATTGTTAAAGGTATTCGCGATGTGTTCTCTTGTGATGTATACATTGTTAAAGATATTCGTGATGTATTCTCTTGTGATGTGTTCTCTTGTGATGTGTTCT
Source organism: Ariolimax columbianus (assembly GCA_036924085.1). NCBI lineage: Eukaryota > Metazoa > Mollusca > Gastropoda > Stylommatophora > Arionidae > Ariolimax > Ariolimax columbianus. The sequence continues at coordinate 20,842,044 of JAVGWX010000006.1, forward strand.
CTTGAGATGTGTTCTCTTTTGATGTGTTCTCTTGTGATGTGTTCTCTTGCCTTTTGCAGATCGTATCTCCAGCTAATCAGTACTCTAGACAATCTGAAGCAGATTTACGAGGACGAAGAAGACAAAGCTGGGTAAGTGATCACCTCCCTATTTTCTTTCATTTCCCTCCAGTTGAAAATTATAATGATCGGTATCATCATCCTTATCATCAACAGACTACCGACATCAGTCATTCATCACATATCCTGTCCTCATCATATTCATTATCATTAATATTTTCATCATTATTGCTATCAACACTGATCTCTGTAGTAGGGAGCGTCACTTATGTGAAGTCAAGCATAGCACAACAGCCTTAATTACCCCGGTAAACCGTCATCAGCATGCTCGCAATATAAGAAAAAAACGTTGTCGCCGACACCATCATCCTCAACAGCCACAGCATCCTCAACAGCCACTTCATCCTCAACAGCCACTTCATCATCTACAGCCACTTCATCCTCAACAGCCACTTCATACTCAACAGCCACGTCATCCTCAACAGCCACTTAATCCTCAACAGCTTCATCATCCTCATTACCCACTTCATCCTCAACAGCCACTTCATCCTCAACAGCCCCATCATCCTCATTACCCACTTTATCCTCAACAGCCACTTCATCCTCAACAGCCCCATCATCCTCAATACCCACTTCATCTTCAACAGCCCCATCATCCTCAACAGCCACTTCATCCTCAACAGCCCTATCATCCTCAATACCCACTTCATCCTCAACAGCCACTTCATCCTCAACAGCCTTTTCATCTTCAACAGCCCCATCATCCTCAACAGCCACTTCATCCTAAACAGCCCTATCATCCTCAATACCCACTTCATCCTCAACAGCCACTTCATCCTCAACAGCCCCATCATCCTCAATACCCACTTCATCCTCAACAGCCCCATCATCCTCAATACCCTCTTCATCCTCAACAGCCGCTTCATCCTCAACAGTCCCATCATCCTCAATACCCACTTCATCCTCAACAGCCACTTCATCCTCAACAGCCACTTCATCCTCAACAGCCACTTCATCCACAACAGCCCCATCATCCTCAATACCCACTTCATCCTCAACAGCCACTTCATCCTCAATACCCACTTCATCCTCAACAGCCACTTCATCCTCAACAGCCCCATCATCCTCAATACCCACTTTATCCTCAACAGCCACTTCATCCTCAACAGCCCCATCATCCTCAATACCCACTTTATCCTCAACAGCCACTTCATCCTCAACAGCCCCATCATCCTCAATACCCACTTTATCCTCAACACCCACTTTATCCTCAACAGCCCCATCATCCTCAACAGCCACTCCATCCTCAACAGCCACTCCATCCTCAACAGCCACTCCATCCTCAACAGCCCCATCATCCTCAACAGCCACTTCATCCTCAACAGCCACTTCATCCTCAACAGCCACTTCATCCTCAACAGCCACTTCATCCTCAACAGCCACTTCATCCTCAACAGCCACTTCATCCTCAACAGCCACTTCATCCTCAACCCTATTATGATAGACATAATTATACTGATCAGCACGAGGACCACCCAGAATCACCATCGCCACGACCACCAACATCAACATTATTCTCGTCATCATCACCGCCACCCTCAACACCACAATCAACACCCCTATCAGGACAGCTCCCCATCACCTCCACTGCCATCAGCACCCTCATTGTCACCTCTGCCGTCACCTCCATCATCATCAGCACCACCATCAGCACCCCCATCACGCATCCATCAGCACCACCATCATCACCACCATCATCAGCACCATCATCACCACCATCATCACCGCCACCATCAATGTCACCATCACGCCACCATCACGCCACCATCAGCACCACCATCAGTACTACAACAAGTACTACAACAACCTTCAACAACACACCACCACTTGTATCCTTATAATAACTACTGCCACTATAATCATTGTCGCTAACATTATCCTAACCCTTTTATGTTATCACCATTTTCCCCCTACTCCTTCATCTATAACTATTTTCTTCATTCAATTTCCGTTAATCTTCACTTTGATAATCAAACAATGCATTGCTTAGTATAGCTTGTTTACTCCTGTATGTTGTAAGAAGCGACTAAAGAGGGTTGCTCATTTGTCTGGCTATAATCATGTACGCACTATTGCTGTCAAACCGCACTGCAAATGACCGAAATCTGGCTTTCCCAAATGTAAACAGTGTCGTACCTATACTTCTATACTTCAACAAAAGACTGAAATCTGACTTTCCTAAATGTAAACAGTGTCGTACCTATACTTCTATACTTCAACAAAAGACTGAAATCTGACTTTCCTAAATGTAAACAGTGTCGTACCTATACTTCTATACGTCAACAAACGACTTTAATCTGGCTTTCCTAAAATCGTGTTTATATAAGACAAATACAGGGACCTGTGTTTTAACAAATTTGAGCGACGGGAAAATCTAGTCGTGTATCATGCCCTTATTAAATCGTCCTCCACGTTTTGGCTCAATGTGTACCGACTATTACATTTCGTGAACGAAAGCCCGTGACAAAACACACGATGTCCACTTCCTGCGATGGCTGACACAAGTCAGCATAGTTCCCCACAAAAGAACAAAATATGCATTTCAAGTTCACTAAACAGCATATGGTATTCACGAACACATGAAAGCCCCCTCTGTTCGAATCTGTCCACATACTTAATAGACATGTGAAAGGATATACGAAATTATGCTTTGAGTGCCAGTAAACCGACGTCTGGGAACAGATACAAAACAAGAGCTTTATGTATCCTTGTGGGTAAGACAGACTAACAAAAAACAACAGTCCACAAGAGGAACTTTCATACATGTGTATTTGCAAATATTAGGAGGATTGAAATGGTATGATAAGATTACTACGTGCGATTGGTGGATAGAACAAGCTAGACGAACAGCAGTGGGACGGGAGGTGAGAAAAACACTTAGGTGACAGGTAGGGTACACATTCAGGAACACAGTTGATTCATTACCAGGCAATCTCTGTCCAATCACTAGCAAGCAGTTACATATATGTGAATCCTGTGAAAATGATGTGTCAAATGTGCTTGCTTACTGTTATAATCATTCCTCTTCTACCGAGGGATGAAAAGATTAAGAAATCATACGAGAATATGGGATCAAGGTGCTGAACAGCGCATGAGCTGCAGTTGTCAGCGACCCATAGCTGACTGCTAGCGTCAGGGCCAGCGAACCAGGCCTGCCAAGACCCTTCTACACCTCCACGCGGTGATCCTGGATAACAGGCTGCAGCAGGGCAGACTGGCTAAGGAGAAGGGATTGAAGAGGAAATGCTAACCCGGTACTCACAAAATGATTGCTGGAGTCGAATGTGTTGGACCGAAAGGTGCAAATATCGCAGTCAAGCTGTAAACTACGACACAAAGCATTTCGTTCTCTGGACTACGTTTTGCTACTTAGGCCCTTTCGGGGTTTGGTAGCCGGAGATTGAGAACAAACGAAGCAAAGTCAAGCCAAATAAGAATACATTACAAGAGAAGAATATTATAATTGCATAGATAATATTTGTTTAAATGGTAAAAGCAATGCTCTTTTCACACAAATACCATAAAGAGAAAACTACGCAAGTTGGAAATAACAATAAATATCGAGGGCAAGAGAAGAAGTCTAAGTAAACAGACAAAGAAAGTGCGATGGGATGACCAGCTAATGGGGAACACACAAAGCCTCTAATGTTCTGTAAAGCTCACAGAGAATATATCGTCCACGTGACTTGACACTTGATGATGACGAAGGGTGTAAAAAAAATATGATTACTTTTTGTATATGCTTGTATGAAATATGGGAGTCAACTTATTCAAGCGAACATTTTTCACACGTACGGGTCTGCTCAGCGCAGATAACTCCGTAACCTGATAATGGGGAGACGCCATTTCTTTCACAATCGTTGTCTTTCACGAAGTCCGCTGCAGGTTTGATAAAAAACGTTCTGTTCACACGTCTTCTGGCAGTACGAACCTTCTGGCTGGAACTTTCTTAACCGCAGAACGGAATTGCAGACAAAACTGTTATTATTGATGCTATCTTAACTGAGCGGGCGTGATCTTGCTTTCATGTATTGAGTCCCTAGCTCCAGATGCAGGTCTGACGTCCTGCTTGATATGTCAGATAGGACGAGACTGTTTAAAATAATAAAAAGTTGGTTAGCCTGCACTCGTCTAAAATTCTGTCCGTACCATTTTATTTAGTTGTGCACTGCTCTCAAATTCACACCATTTCTAGGGCCACGTCATTTTAAATTAATTTTCCGAGGACTGCATGAATTAAGTTTTGATGGCCAAAGGTCCTGGACGAAAATTAAGTGCATTCTTCTTTTTATTTTAATTAGTATTGATCTTTAAATCATGCGGTCATGAAACCGTCGTTGTGAATCTAATGGGTGTCTGGGTTTTGTCCACTTGGTTCGGAGTTGGACGTCACACTTTGCGCTTCTGATGCTCCAATGAGGTCATTGCAGTTTGTGTTTTTGCTTAACTCACACCAAATTACACTCAGAAATATCTAACACTATAAAACTGAAGACAAATCTCACACACATAAACTGAAGACAAATCTCACACTAAGAAACTGAAGACAAATATCACACAAACTCAAGACAAATCTCACACAAATAAACTCAAGACAAATCTCACACAAATAAACTCAAGACAAATCTCACACAGATAAACTCAAGACAAATCTCACACAAATAATCTCAAGTCAAATCTCACACAAATAAACCGACAACAAATCTCACACCAAGAAACCGACGACAAATCTCACACCAAGAAACTGAAGACAAATCGCACACAAATAAACTGAAGACAAATCTCACACCAAGAAACTGAAGACAAATCTCCTATAAATAAACTAAAGACAAATTTCACACAAACAAACTCAAGACAAATCTCACACCAAGAAACTGAAGACAAATCTCCCACAAATAAAATCAAAACAAATATCACACCAAAAACCTCAAGACAAATCTCACACCAAGAGTCTCAATACAAATCTCACACCAAGAAACTCAAGACAAATCTCACACCAAGAAACGCAAGACAAATCTCATACCAAGAAACTCAAGACAAATTCCATACCAAGAAACTCAAGACAAATCTCATACCAAGAAAATCAAGACAAATCTCACACCAAGAAACTCAAGACAAATCTAACACCAAGAAACTCAAGACAAATCTCATACCAAGAATCTTGGACATAAAAAGCCTACAGAATTGACATAGTTGAAGTAAACATAAAGGAGTAAGAGACGGCCCGAACAAGAACTTTATTCACACGGTCAAGTTTCTGATGTTGTGAATGTAGGAGCTGTTCATTAATGCCAAGAGAACAGCAATACGTTGTGCCCGCTTCCTGTCGACTGTCGGATTTCTTTTCAAGAGGTCGGCTGTCATGGGCATGGAATAGCAAAAGATAACGCTTGTGCATACAACGTAATGCTGGGTTTACGAGTCATAGTGGAGTCTAGTGCTTCATGTTATGTTTGTCTTCCTAGTCTGAGAGTTCTGGTGACATTATTGATTGATTCTACCTTTACACGTGTGTTTTGTGTTGCTGATAGTATTATTGGTGTCACTACTTGTACTATTCACTGTTTCTATCCTTTCAATTGGTATCCATTATGATCACAGCCCCCGATAATAGAGAGGACAGAATAGGGCCATTGCACGCCATGTATGTTATGAAAGGCAAGTAAAGAAAATTGTACTTGGGGACAACAATCTATTCGTGTAAAATATTGACTACATGAAACCACAACTACAAAAGCTTGTATAGTGCTTTGGTGAAGGGTTATTGTAGCTAACGATAGTAGTAACACAATACTGCGCCTGGGAAGGGGAAAGGGACAACACACGGAAACAAAATGAGTACGGTGATACTTCTGAGTGTGGTGATCTTACTGAGTGTGGTGATTTTAATGAGTGTGGTGATTTTAATGAGTGTGGTGATTTTAATGAGTGTGGTGATTTTACTGAGTGGGCTGATGTGGTGATTTTACTGAGTGGGCTGATTTTACTGAGTGAGGCTATCTTACTGAGTGGGTGATCTTACTGAGTGGGGTGATCTTACTGAGTGGGGTGATCTTACTGAGTGAGGTGATCTCACTGAGTGAGGTTATCTTACTGAGTGGGGTGATCTTACTGAGTGAGGTTATCTTACTGAGTGGGGTGATCTTACTGAGTGAGGTTATCTTACTGAGTGGGGTTATCTTACTGAGTGAGGTGGTCTTACTAAGTGAGGTTATCTTACTGATTGTGGTGATCTTACTGATGTGGTGATATTTCTGAGTGAGGTTATCTTACTGAGTGAGGTTATCTTACTGATTGTGGTGATCTTTCTGAGTGAGGTTATCTTACTGATTGTGGTGATCTTACTGATTGTGGTGATCGTACTGAGTGAGATTATCTTACTGAGTGAGGTTATCTTACTGAGTGAGGTTTTCTTACTGAGTGTGGTGATCCTATTGCGTGTGGTGATCTTACTGAATGAGGTGACGTTACTGAGTGTAGAGACCTTACTGAGGGAGGTGATCTTAATAAATAAGGTGATCTTACTGAGTGTGAGTGGGGTTATCTTACTGAATGGGAGGGAGGAGATTATACTGAATGTGACTGTATACATTAAATCAACCTTCACTTATTATGTAAGTTTATAAATTATAGCGACCTTCACTAATTATGTAACTGTGTCATTTACAACAAACTTCACTAATTATGTAACGGTATAATCTACATCAACCTTCACTGATTTTGTAACTGTGTCATTTACAACATCCTTCACTAATTATGTTTCTGTATCATTTACAACATTTTCACTAATTATGTAACTGTGTCATTTACAACAAACTTCACTAATCATGTAACGGTATAATCTACATCAACCTTCACTGATTTTGTAACTGTGTCATTTACACCAACCTTCACTAATTATGTTACTGTATCATTTACAACATACTTCACTAATTATGTAACTGTGTCATTTACAACAAACTTCACTAATTATGTGACTGTGTCATTTACAACAAACTTTACTAATTATGTAACTGTGTCATTTACAACAAACTTCACTAATTATGTAACTGCGTCATTTACAACAAACTTCACTAATTATGTAACGGTATAATCTACATCAACCTTCACTGATTTTGTAACTGTGTCATTTACAACAACCTTCACTAATTATGTTACTGTATCATTTACAACATACTTCACTAATTATGTAACTGTGTCATTTACAACAAACTTCACTAATTATGTAACGGTATAATCTACATCAACCTTCACTGATTTTGTAACTGTGTCATTTACAACAACCTTCACTAATTATGTTACTGTATCATTTACAACATACTTCACTAATTATGTAACGGTGTCATTTACAACAAACTTCACTAATTATGTGACTGTGTCATTTACAACAAACTTCACTAATTATGTAACTTTGTCATTTACAGCAAACTTCACTAATTATGTAACTGCGTCATTTACAATAACCCTCACTAAGTATGCAACTGTATACATTACAACAACCTTCACTAATTATGTAACTGTATAAATTAGAACAAACTTCACCAAATATGTTACCACATCAATCAGAACCGCCATCACTACGTCTGATGTGGATACAACTAAAAGAGTTACTGTAAACATTTCTTTCTTCTTTAGTGTGGACTCTGAATACACCAAGCTGAAACTGGGTGACTTGACCATGCTCGCTACATTGGGTGTTGGAGGGTTTGGTAGAGTGGAACTGGTAAGTCACACAAGTGTTCTATAAACTGGGTGAACTGACCATGCTAACTACCTTATGTGTTGGAGGGTTTGGTAGAGTGGTACTGGTAAGTCACACAACTGTTCTATAAACTGGGTGACCTGACCATGCTCACTACATTATGTGTTGGAGGGTTTGGTAGAGTGGAACTGGGAAGTCACACAACTGTTCTACTATACGTATTGTGTTCTGTCCGTAAGAATCGACTTCGCTGCCATCTGGACATTGCTATAGGCCTCTCTCAGCAAATAGCGAAGAGTGGGCGATACTGGTGGTTCTCGTAGCTCGGTTGTACACGATTCTGCTTAGTTCTCCCCTGTACTCTGTTTGACCCTCGACAGGCTTAAATGTTCTGTTGTCTGAGAATAACTTGTGTAACCATTATGATGTCTGCATCGTGCAATATTATAACTCAAATGTTTCCCATATCCATCTAATCCATCTTACATTTCTTCACGTAACATGCAATAAAATTTAGATCACCAGGTCTCATTCACAACTTAATGTCCTTTTTGTCGCTTTCCTGTTCCATTGGAAGCATAGGGTCGCTTGTGAGCTGGTCCACTTTACGGAGGACGCTCTGGACAGAGCAGCTCCGGTTGAAGCGTCGACTGCTTCTCGTTCTCTTTCCTCAGTTAGTACTGCCGGTTGCTGCTCGCTGACTCGACGTCCTCACGCTGTCGGGGCCGTATTGTGAAGGGTTGGAACTCGTCCAGAGTGAGAGAGTGCAACTGGTTTTGATTTGCATTAGAGATACACTGTCTGAAGGGATTGGGTACATGTTGGGACTTATGTCTGTGACATCCTGGCAGAAATGTGCACAGGTCAGTGCCAATGTGAGAGTTGCCACAGATGGTTCGCCCGCTGTGGAGTAGCACTTCGGGCAAAGAAGAAGCACAAATTAGTGGAGGGATGTTGGGGATGACGCGGGTAGAGAGAGAAAATAGACGAGTAGCTTAATGAGGGCGGGGGGGGGGGCGGAGTATTAGGTCCACGCTCGTGGTGAAATGACAGACTGTCACAGAGTAATCATGACCCTCGGCAAGTAAGAGCAGATTGTCACAGAGTAATCATGACCCTCGACAAGTAGTAGCAGATTGTCACAGAGTAATCACGACCCTCGGCAAGTAAGAGCAGATTGTCACAGAGTAATCATGACCCTCGGCAAGTAAGAGCAGATTGTCACAGAGTAATCATGACCCTCGGCAAGTAAGAGCAAATTGTCACAGAGTAATCACGACCCTCGGCAAGTAAGAGCAGATTGTCACAGAGTAATCACGACCCTCGGCAAGTAAGAGCAGATTGTCACAGAGTAATCACGACCCTCGGCAAGTAAGAGCAGATTGTCACAGAGTAATCATGACCCTCGGCAAGTAAGAGCAGATTGTCACAGAGTAACCATGACCCTCGGCAAGTAAGAGCAGATTGTCACAGAGTAATCCTGACCCTCGGCAAGTAAGAGCAGATTGTCACAGAGTAATCACGACCCTCGGCAAGTAAGAGCAGATTGTCACAGAGTAATCACGACCCTCGGCAAGTAAGAGCAGATTGTCACAGAGTAATCATGACCCTCGGCAAGTAAGAGCAGATTGTCACAGAGTAATCACGACCCTCGGCAAGTAAGAGCAGATTGTCACAGAGTAATCACGACCCTCGGCAAGTAAGAGCAGATTGTAACAGAGTAATCATGACCCTCAGCAAATAAGAGCAGATTGTCACAGAGAAATCATGACCCTCGGCAAGTAAGAGCAGATTGTCACAGAGTAATCATGACCCTCGGCAAGTAAGAGCAGATTGTCACAGAGTAATCATGACCTCGGCAAGTAAGAGCAGATTGTCACAGAGTAATCACGACCCTCGGCAAGTAAGAGCAGATTGTCACAGAGTAATCATGACCCTCGGCAAGTAAGAGCAGATTGTCACAGAGTAATCATGACCCTCGGCAAGTAAGAGCAGATTGTCACAGAGTAATCACGACCCTCGGCAAGTAAGAGCAGATTGTCACAGAGTAATCATGACCCTCGGCAAGTAAGAGCAGATTGTCACAGAGTAATCATGACCCTCGGCAAGTAAGAGCAGATTGTCACAGAGTAATCATGACCCTCGGCAAGTAGTAGTATTGTGGGAAACCGAAGCTCCAGGTCTCCATGTCGAAAAGTGCTAACACTCAGAATAATGATGTAGTCATATATGTCGATGGCTCGATGATATTCAGTAGGCTGTCAGGTTAGGTCTTCTCTGTTAGATTGAGAGGTAAGATTGTCGCTGAACGGACCGTGGCTATTAGAACAATACCTGATTATGAGATTGGAGATGTGGTGGTGACAACTTATCTCGAATGATTTTCTAAGAACTCTTCAACAACAGCAGTCATTGTGTTAAAATCCCAGTCCGTGCTTCGAAAGGTAAAGAAAAGCTGACTGGGTTCTCAATGGATAAAAGATGTAAGGGGGCCTCACATTTCCAGGGCCATGATAGGGATCTACTGTCGTGGAAATGTTAGTGTGGCAGGCAATCAGGGAGCTGACATCTTGACTACGCAAGTACCTTTGCTGTTACTTTGAACTGACGTGATGAACGCTGGTTGGATGACAATTATGCAACGTATTATTCAACAATAATCATGCTTGAGGACGCTGAGATCAGACGAAGGGTAGACGGGGTCGGGCGCATGAAAGGGTAGAGCAGGAGCGTGTACAACTTGCGAACTGATGATGTTCGTACATCACAATGTGATGAAGACCATTCTCTCTGTCTAGCCGTCATGTATGATGAAGACCATTCTCTCTGTCCAGCCGTCATGTATGATGAAGACCAGTCTCTCTGTCCAGCCGTCATGTACGATGAAGACCACTCTCTCTGTTCAGCCATCATGTATGATGAAGACCACTATCTCTGTTCAGCCGTCATGTATGATTAAGACCATTCTTTCTGTTCAGCCGTCATGTATGAGGAAGACCATTCCTTCTATTCAGCCGTCATGTATGATGAAGACCACTATCTCTGTCCAGCCGTCATGTATGATGAAGACCATTCTTTCTGTTCAGCCGTCATGTATGATGAAGACCACTATCTCTGTTCAGCCGTCATGTGTGAGGAAGACCACTCTTTCTGTTCAGCCGTCATGTATGATGAAGACCACTCTTTCTGTTCAGCCGTCATGTATGATGAAGACCACTCTTTCTGTTCAGCCGTCATGTATGATGAAGACCACTCTTTCTGTTCAGCCGTCATGTGTGATGAAGACCATTCTTTCTGTTCAGCCGTCATGTATGATGAAGACCATTTTTTTTTGTTCAGCTGTCATGTATGATGAAGACCACTCTTTCTGTTCAGCCGTCATGTGTGATGAAGACCACTCTCTCTGTTCAGCCGTCATGTGTGATGAAGACCACTCTCTCTGTTCAGCCGTCATGTGTGATGAAGACCATTCTTTCTGTTCAGCCGTCATGTGTGATGAAGACCACTCTCTCTGTTCAGCCGTCATGTATGATGAAGACTATTCTTTCTGTTCAGCCGTCATGTGTGATTTAGACCATTCTTTGTTCAGCCGTGTGGACAACGTTTCCTATATATATATATCTGCTGAAATGGGCGACTTGCGCGTTGATTTGGATTCAAGTGAGAAAGTTTTTCTCAATATGTCAACCTCTTTCGCTCATCTTGAGCTACTTTAGACCAGTCGCAGTACATTATCAAGACGAATGGAAATAGCGTATGATGTATATTTTTTATGAGGGTTTTCTCCTGAAGCCATTCCCGTAGACAGGTATCCCACAATATCAACAATACATCCGAGTGGTACTCGGTTTGAGATGAATAGGGCAATTAAATCTTCTAAGCCTGTCGTGTCATGAGGTTAAAGTAGTATGTGCACGGGTTTAGCAACTCCATCATGTAAAATCGTGTGACTAAGTGCTCTTTGGGATTTAGATAATATGATGTCTGAATCCTGTTTGAGATTTTGATATGGGTTTGAGTGCTCTTTTATTTAGATAAAATTGGTTCTGAATCCTTATTGAGATTTAGATAAAATGGGGTCTGAATCCTTATTGAGATTTAGATAAAATGGGGTCTGAATCCTTATTGAGATTTAGATAAAATGGGGTCTGAATCCTTATTGAGATTTAGATAAAATGGGGTCTGAATCCTTATTGAGACTTAGATAAAATGGGGTCTGAATCCTTATTGAGATTTAGATAAAAATGGGGTCTGAATCCTTATTGAGATTTAGATAAAATGGGGTCTGAATCCTTATTGAGATTTAGATAAAATGGGGTCTGAATCCTTATTGAGATTTTAGATAAAATGGGGTCTGAATCCTTATTGAGATTTAGATAAAATGGGGTCTGAATCCTTATTGAGATTTAGATAAAATGGGGTCTGAATCCTTATTGAGATTTAGATAAAATGGGGTCTGAATCCTTATTGAGATTTAGATAAAATGGGCTCTGAATCCTTATTGAGATTTAGATAAAATGGGGTCTGAATCTTCTTTGAAATTTAGATAACTTGGAGTATTAGTGCTCTTTGGGTTTTATATAACTTGAGTATGAGTGCTCTTTTAATTAGATAAAATACAGTCTGAATCCTCTTTGGGATTTAGATAACTTGAGTATGAGTGCTCTTTTAATTAGATAAAATACAGTCTGAATCCTCTTTGGGATTTAGATAACTAAAAGTCCAGTTGAGCATTGAGTCTTCTTAGATATTGATATGTGGAAACAAAATTACAGATTTACCTCTTCGGTTAAAGAAGAGAAAAAATTACAGTGGAAGAATAATGTAGAGGTGTGTTGAATTGCAAAAACGGAGTAAAGTGAAACAAATAGAAATGCATTTTGAGGAGGAACAAATTAAAACAGAAATGTGAGACAAATGAGAAAATAAATATAATAAGAATAGTGGAGAGAGAAGTAGAATATGAGGGGTGGATATGTAGATGAAAAGAAACAAATAAATAGTATTTTAAAAAGAAAATTAAAGATACCTGAAAAAAGAGAAAAGAAGAGAGAAAAAGAAAATTACCAAGAGACTAAAAGAGACATTAAAAGAGCAGCCGCATACAAAGATGGAATCTAAAATAAATAGCTTAAGATAAGAATAAAGGAAAAACAAATAATACGAAATAGAGCATGAGAGAAAAACAGCACGACATATATTGATTTCTCTTGTTTTGATTTATTGATCACAGTTTAGATCCATGTGAAGCGTAGGACCAAAACTAGACCTTACAATTTTACATCAACTGTGATTCCGATCATTTTCATGAGAGATTTTAACAGCAATAGATTTTTACATGATGAGGTTAAAAGCTTAACGCAGAATTCTCTTTAGTTGTCTTTCATAACATAGAAGTTGCGGTTGTCTAATTTTTTCAACCGAAGCGATTATCTCCAAATGTAAAACAGCAAAAATAGACTTCGAAAAAATACCTGCTCGGAGGATCAAGACTGACAGTAAAAGCTTTTTTTCTTGTGTTAGAAATAAACGAACAAAAGACAAAGTAGGCCCTCGCATAAACAGTACATAAAAAATAATAAGTGAAAGCTGATCTACCTAATCAGTACTTTGGCACAGTCTACACAAAAGAGGACTGCTCCAAGATCCCCGATATTTTTTCAAAGAGACACGGAAACAGCGGGATGAAAATCAATCTGTATTACAGAGGAAATGGTTTTTTAAAAATTGGAGGGGTTGAAAGTGGATAAATGTCCAGGTCAAGATGGTATTCATCTAAAATTGCTATATGAAATTAGAGACCAAATAGCAAAACCATTGGTTATATTATGTTCTCAATCACTTGTAAAAGGGATTGTTCCACGGGATTGGAAAGATGCAGGAGTGATTCCCTTATTCGAAAAGGGCAAAAAAATAAGATCCAGCAAATTATAGACCGGTGAGCTTAACGAACATAGTCTGTAAATTGTTTTAGTCAATAATCAAAGAAACAATGCAATACATTTAGACAAGTTTATTCTAATCAGAAATAGTTAGCATGGGCTTACTACAGGGAAATCGTGTTTAACAAATCTATTAGAATTCACGGAGGAGGTTATTTGTGGATGTTATTTATCTAGATTTTGCAAAGGCCTTTGATAGAGTACCTCATCAAAGATTATTTCGAAAGCTTAACATCACATGGAATACGTGAAGTTGCCAAATGGATTGAAAATTGGTTAAAGGGAAGAAGGCAGAGAGTGGGCATACATAAGGAGTACTCTGAGTGGAGTGAAGTGAAAAGTGGAGTGAAGTGAAAAGTGGAGTGAAGTAAAAAGTGGAGTGCCACAGGGCTCGGTTTTGGCACCAATTTTGTTCTTGATATAAACGATTTGGACATTGATCTGGGATCCATGATAAATATACATGATTTGGACATTGATCTGGGATCCATGATATATATAAATGATTTGGACATTGATCTGGGATCCATGATATATATAAATGATTTGGACATTGATCTGGGATCCATGATATATATATACATGATTTGGACATTGATATGGGATCCATGATATATATAAATGATTTGGACATTGATCTGGGATCCATGATATATATAAATGATTTGGACATTGATCTGGGATCCATGATATATATAAATGATTTGGACATTGATATGGGATCCATGATATATATAAATGATTTGGACATTGATATGGGATCCATGATATATATAAACGATTTGGACATTGATAAAGGGTCCATGATATATATATATAAACGATTTGGATATTGCTATGGGATCCATGATATACATAAACGATTTGGACATTGATATGGGATCCATGATATATATAAACGATTTGGACATTGATAAAGGGTCCATGATTGCAAAATTTGCTGATGACACAAAACTATGCAGTAGTGTCCCGTCTAAAGCAGACGTGGATATTGAGGTCGTTTTAGATACAATTCAAGAATGGTCTGTAAGCTGGCAAATGGAGTTTAATGTAGATACATGTACAGTAATCCACATGGGTAGATCCAATATGGAACATAAATACAGAATAGACGAGAACAATATTAGAAAGATAGAAAAGGAAAGGGACCCAGGGGTTATAATAGATCATACAGGTAAAGAGAGTGACCAAGTCCAGGTAGCAGTGAAAAAGACAAATGCGATGTTAGGTATGATAAAAAGAAATATTAAACATAGGAGCAAGGGGATGATAGTCAAAATGTATAAAGCATTAGTTAGACCTAGATTGGAGTTTTGTGTACAGGTGTGGAATCTTTATCATAGAGGGGATATAACCATTCGGGAAGGATACAAAAAAGAGCGACAAAGCTGATAGTGGGATTCCAGAATTACA
Organism: Ariolimax columbianus; assembly: GCA_036924085.1. Classification (NCBI taxonomy): domain Eukaryota; kingdom Metazoa; phylum Mollusca; class Gastropoda; order Stylommatophora; family Arionidae; genus Ariolimax; species Ariolimax columbianus. Next base: position 20,857,220 of record JAVGWX010000006.1, read on the forward strand.
GTTATCAGGAAAGACAGAAAAATCGTCTACAGTGTCTAGAAAAGAGAAGAATTCGAGGTGACAATACAGGTATATAAGATGATCAGAGAGACGGATAAATTAGACTATAACAAGCTTGTTTCAAAATACAACCACCTACAAGAACAAGAGGGCGTAGCTACAAATTAACTAAAGAGAGGTCCAGATTAGATATTGGGAAATATTTTGTTAGTCAGAGAGTGGTGAATGCTTGTAATGCATTGCCACTGGAGGTAGTGGAGGCGGCGACAATTAATGCATTTAACAAAAAATGGATGCTTATAGCTTTTAGAGCAACGTAACGTTAATGAAACTGGTTGTATACATACTCCGCAGAGTCTTCTAAACCAGTATAAAGACGTTAAATTAAGTTAAGTGACGTATATTCTGGGTGCTATATAACTTACTGTGCACTAAGAGACCACGTTTCGGAGCTGAATGATTGATATTTCAGTGTTACAGTAAATAAACTAGGTCTTGCGTCTGTCCCCAGGTACATGTTAACAACGACAGCAGCCAAACATTTGCCTTGAAGATCTTGAAGAAGCACCACATTGTGGAAACCAGGCAGCAGGAGCATATCATGAACGAGAAGAAGATTATGATAGAGGCGCGGTCAGATTTTATTGTCAGGTACTTCAACATCATCAAAACATTGCAGATCCATGGGGAGTACAGATCTTTAGCTACTGTACGCCAACTTCTCTTGCTTTGAGGTATCTGTTTCAGCTTTCTTGAATTCGTCTTTCTTCTAGTTATGTTTGCTTTGTGCTCCCTTCTCCGTGTGTTTTTAACCTCTCTTTCTTTCTCTTACCCTAGGGATTCCAGAACAGAGACTGTCTTGCAATGCTAACAAGCTGATTTCATTAATATGTATCCTGTCTAACGCCAGTGATTTGTCTCCACAAACATACAAACCAGGTCCTTGCTTTGACTTTTCCCTCTGGTTCCCATAGGAGCAGAGGGCTACAGCAGATGCTTTTCATCTATTGATATTTTAGACCAACGTGTTGCCCTCCTCTCCCTGGTGCTCTAGTTGAATTGACCCTAGCCTTCTGATTCCGCTTGGAGCATAGAGCTACAGAAGATGCTCTCTTTCGATTGATCTATTAGACAAGTTTCTTCATCTTCGCTCTTGATGCTCCAGCTGCCTTGACCTTACTGGGATATTTTCATAATTAACTCTACTTTCTTTATCTTTTTTTCTATGTGTTGTATTTGTTTGAATGTTCTATACTATATTCTATGTTTCATATTACCTACGACCATATAACTCAACATATTCATTCTACAGAGAAATACGTTTATGAAGATATACAGTCTGAATATGCATGCCATCTGTCTGTTCAATCTGTCTGTACCACCAGTATGTAAAACCTGTCTGTACCATCTATCCATACCATAAGTCCGCACCATCTAGCCGCACAATTTTTTTGTACCTCCTGTTTGTACCATCTGTCTGTACCTTATGTCTGTAACATATGTCCGTACCATATGTCCGCACCATGTGTCCGTACAATAGTAGCATCTGTCTGTATCAACGTCCGTACCATAGTTACATCTGGCTGTACCATCTGTTTGTACCATAGTAACATTTATCTGTACCATCTGTCCGTACCATAGTAACATCTGGCTGTACCATCTGGCTGTACCACAGTAACATCTGGCTGTACCATGTGTCCGTACCATAGTAATATCTGTCTGTACCATTTGTCTGTACCATCTGACTGTACCTTAGTAACATCTGACTGTTACATCTGTATGTGCCATCTGTCCGAACCATAGTAATGTATGTTTGTATCATCTGTCAGTACCATCTGTTTGTACCATCTGTCCGTACCATAGTAACATATGTTTGTACCATCTGTCTGTACCTTTTGTCTGTACCATATATTTGTACCATCTGTTTGTACCATCTGTCTGTACCATCTGTCTGTACCATCTGCCTGTACCATATGTCGCACTATCTGCCCGTAACACCTGTCCATACCATCTGTTTATTTTCTCGACAGAATATTATTGAGTTTCATTGTAACAAATTGTCTACAAGGTTGGTTGCTGGGGCATTTTACTCCACAATTGAAACAAAGATGCGATGATGCCTGTCAGGATCTATTTAGGATTTGAAGCAGGCGGTGATGGTTTCCTAGCAACAATTATTTCTGGAGATGAAACCTTGGTTCCCTACCACGAGCCTGAAACGAAGAGAACGAGCAAGGAATGGCGCCATCCCTTCACATCAAAATCGAAGAAGTGTCGTACGCAACAATAAATGCAGGGGAGGTATCGCTGACACTCTGTTGTGATAAAGAAGGCGTTATTTTAGAGCACTACAAGCCCAGTGGGAACACTGTCACCAATGCCACGTGTACAGATCTTCTCAGGAACCATCTTCGATCCGCAATCAAATCCAAACGACGTGAACTTCTGAGTAAAGGTGTCCGTTGGAACATGATAATGTTCGACTCCAAACTGCCCGTGCAACCGCTGCAACCATCTAGGACCTCCACTTTCAGTGTCTACCACAGCCGCCCTACTCACCAGACCTAGCTCCAAGAGATTTCCACGTCTTTCTACGACTAAAAGAGGCATTGCAAGGGAAGCCTTTCATAGTCTGATGAAGAGGCCCAGCAGATGTGGCATGAATGATTACACACGCAACCAAGATGTTTTTATGCAGGAATCCATGCGCTTTATAGGAGCTAAGGGATTTACAAATATTCCTTAAACTCATAGCCTCGTTACCAAAAGTTTATCTTATCAATAGTCTCCGATTGCGTGTCTCGAGTTTTGAACAAAATTTAATAAAAATTCTTTTCTCGACACATTCTGTCGTTTTGATTTGAAACACAAACACGACTAGCGTAATGCACCAGCTCACATATTAGGGCATCCTGGCAGCGACCGACTTGACAGGGCACAGTCCAACAAAAGTATCATGTTTGGGCAGGACATATCAAGGTCGCACGACATAAACCAAAAACGGCTATTGTCTTGTGAAAAACATAATACGGTTCGTTACTTTTTTTTGTCACACTTATTTAACAGAAATACATAGAATATATAGGACAAGTCTTTTGCAAAAAAAAAAAGAAACTTGTTTGACAGAAGCAGCGAAGTAGTCACATGTATTAATAGATGGAAATTTTGTTTAGATCTGTGATTAATAGAGAAACTACTGTGAGATTTTGTTTGCTGTCTGTCTGAGACCACACTAAGAATGAATCTTTGAAACGTTTCAACAACATATGCTCCTTTTGTTTCAGACTTTATAAAACATTCAAGGACAGAAAATTTCTCTACATGCTGTTAGAGGCTTGCCTTGGCGGTGAACTGTGGACTATACTCCGAGACAAGTTAGTATCGTTTTGTGTTTGTGTATGACCAACTGTGTATATATGCGGTGGGTAGCGGAAAAGGTAGATCGACACAGTTAAGAGATCACTGATTCAATGCGGTATTAACCATAATGACTGGGAAAGAATCGCCACCAATCGTACAGATTGGCGCAGCACTATATCTGAGGGTGTTCATAGACATGAGACATCAAGAATGAATGAGGCTATTCAGAGACGATCTCTTCGCAAGTCTGTTCATATCAATCCTGCTTCTACCTCGTTACAAGTGGCTGTCTTATTTCCCTGTACCTAAGTACAACAGAGAATTCAAGACTCAGATTGGCTTATTTAGCCATTTTCGAAATCATGCAAACAATGAATGCTGACAAAGCAGTCCTCATCTATTCTGATCGACAAAAACACACAAACACACACTCACGCACGCACACTCACGCACGCACGCACGCACGCACGCACACACGCCCGCACATACACACACATATGCATAAATATATTATATGTGTGTGTGTGTGTGTATATATATGCATGTATGGATACATGCGCGTGTATTTATGTATGACTGTTTGTTCTGTAAGTATGGATGTATATGTGTACATATGAATATTAATGTTGATTTATGTGTATGGACAACCAACAATACAAAGATCGCCTAAAAGTGATGGGTATAGATCAAAATTGACTGGTAAACAGCATGGCGTCTGGGAAACTCAAATAGTTTAGTCACATCAAATTTCACCAAAGTCTAGAACAATTGTACTGGAAGGTACGGTACATGAAGGACGAAGGAGAGCCACACGGATAAGAAGATTGACTCACATCATCAAAGATTAACTGAAGATTATGATAACAGGCGCGATAGTCCTGTAGGGCGGCTGTGATGAGAGCGATGTTCTACAAAGGACATACTACATGATGACAAAATGGATATGTGCTTTTAAATGTATGAATAGTGTTTTTATATGTATGAATGTGTGACCGTTTATGTAATAATTGATGTGTCTATTCACGTGCGTGTATGGAAGTATGTGTAGGTGTGTGTGTGTGCATATGTGTATATAAATGTGTATCATGTGTGTATACGACAGAAAACTACACTTCCCCACGACGTCTAACGACACAAGTGGATAGAAGACGATGGTGGTGATATATATAAGTATGTATATATGTGTGCAGGTATGATCAGATGAAATGTCCGCTGGTCCACATCGCTTCCTCATTCATGTAGATAACTGATAGAGAACAAACAGCAAATAACGAGATATGAATACATTTGACCTATGGTATGGGTATAAACTGGTACAGCCCAGAACATGGTATGGTTATAAACTGGTACAGCCCAGAGCATATATCACTCGCAGGTCAATTCTGTAGCTACACTTACAGGGCTCCACCTGCTCCTCAGCATGGGTCTCAGATCAATGATAGGAGCTGACTATCCAAACCCGGCACGGTAGGCCCACATGGGAAGAACAATTCAGTTAAAGAACACGAGACGTGTACGGAAGGAACATGAATATACCATTGTAATGGAAGATTAAAGACACACAATGGAGATTTACAAGTTTCGTTTTTGTGACAATGCTACTAGACATAACCTAGATGTGAAGCCACCACGAAGAAGGCAAATATGGAGACTAGCGAGCTTCTGACAATGAGCAGTAGAAAAGAGGGCTACTGAAATCTCAAAGACGGAGCTCAAGATGACATCCCACGATAAATACCTGGAAAGCTGCCATCCGTAGATTAAGTACGTTATGGTGCACTGTTATGTTTGACAGAATCGATATCACTGCACTCTAGGCAGACAAATAGGTGCACAGTCTCATCAAATTGTTGAGGGTATGGATATTGATGGTTTATGCACAAACTGTTCCCCTTTCCTCTCATGTACCCCGCCTTGTACAAACTCTTTCCCTTTTCTCTCAGACACCCTAACCTCTACACACTCTTCTCATTTCCTCTCAGATGCCCCGCCATCTATAAACTTTTCCCCCTTCCTCTTCATGCCTTCTACAACTCTTCTCATGTGCTCTCAGGAGACTTTCCTTGTACACATTCTCCTCCCGTCCTGTCAGGTCACTCTCCATGTACCAGCTCGACTCCCATCATCCAAAGAGTCCTTTCTTGTACCCAACCATTTACAGACCTGTTCTCATCAAATTCACTAAAGGTTTTCATCGTTTTTTCAGAGGGTCTTTTGACGACAATACGACGCGTTTCTACACAGCCTGTGTGGTGGAAGCGTTTGTCTATCTTCACAGCCGAGGGATTGTCTATCGAGACCTCAAGCCGGAGAATCTTCTTCTGGACACGGCAGGATACATAAAGCTGGTATGTTTGTTTAGTCTAACTTGGCATACTGTTTGTTAGTTAGCTAGATTTGTTCCTGCGATTATGTGATTGGTTATTTATGGGAACGTCTGTTTGTGTGTATGGAAGTGTGTGTGTGTGTGCGCAGATTAATCTGCATGACTTGGATCAATTACGTGTGTGGAATGATTTCCGTTTTCTGTGCATATCTTTTTGTAGGAATATCTTTTTGTGTGCAAATCTTTTTGTTTGAAAAACGTATGTGTGCATACCTATTTTTGTGCGTATCATTTTGTGTGTATCGTATTGTACGAATTACATGTCTTTTTGTGTGCACATTTTTTTTATACCACTACTCTGACAAAACTGTGTCATTTACGTAAAATTATAAGAGGTAGAAGTTCAAAAACAACTTTGATCTATTACGCAGACTTCTATCAGGCGGGAATATTAATAAACACAAAATGTGCGTTAGAGCTATTTTAGACCCTAGATTAGCAGTCTGTGGAGTAGACTTAGTGAGGCCAGCTAGCGGTGATGGGAACAAATTAATGGTCGATTATTTTCTTTGTTCTGTGCACACACGAACAAGACGTGTGCGGGTTGAGCCACATGGCACATATCAAAGACATACATAATTGGTGTATTAATTGACTAAATTGAAGCACAAATTTGGGGACGGAGAGAAAGATAGAAGACCATTGCTAATGAAATGTCCTACATGTGTATTAAATGAGAGAAACGCAAGTTCAGAAAGAGAAGAAAGTCCACGGAGAAAAACACCAAACAGATCGAACAATTACTTTTTTCAAGCAGGTTTAATGAATTATAAATGATCTGTCCACAACATTTTCTCACAAATTAGGTGTTCAAAAAGAAAAAAAACAAAATAAAAATAAAAAAGTGGTCAATGAACACACTTTCAATTTGAATAAAGTACGGCTTCTAAAAAATTGTAATTAACCTCATTTATAGATTTGTAGCCAGAAGAAACTGTTGGAAACCTAATTCCAAAACAAGAAACAGTTGAACTGGGAAATCATGCACATGAATTTTATGAAAGGATAGATGCAGAAGAGAAAATGGAAAACAGATAGAATCGTACATATAGGCGCATGTGCACGTGAATTTGTAAAAGAAGAGGATCATTCGTAATACAGGCCTACAAATTGGTTGCATCACAATCGAGTGTTCATTTCAAAAGGGAATAGGAAAGTATGTTATATTTGTTCACGTTCCTCTAGTTCAAACATTCCCTACAGATACCTACAATCATGTGTTCTTAGAGAACATACTAGAATTTGATAGCACCAATTTAGAATTACATGACAACGGAAAGGTTATTGTTATACTATTACAAGTTTTCTCCAAAATATAGCGGTCTACAAGAACAAGAGGACACAGTCACAAATTAATAAAAGAAAGGTCCAGATTAGATACCCGGAAATATTATTTTTAGTCAGAGAGTGATTGCTTGGAATGCATTGCCATAGGAAATAGTTGAGGCAGTGTCAATTAATGCATTAAAGAATAGATTGGATGCGCAAATGTAATTTTTTAATTTTTTAGATCAAGTGAATGTAAAATGTAAAAGAAAGTCTGCAGTATAAAGACGTTAAGCTAAAAGTTAAGTAAGAGACTGGCAAGCGTGGCATGGCTGTCCATGTCCATTATTTTAGCACAAAGCAGTCAATAGTCCCAGGGCAAGCACTTCTACATTTAAATCAGCACTCGTATCTGATGAGGGCTGTGATTATAATTGCAAGGGACTTAAACTTTCCTATATGATCTCACAACATTATAACGGAATTTTAGAGACAGGGAATATTACATAACTTGGTGAAAAATAAGAAAGGCGCCTCCTGTCTATGACAGCAGTGCATACCGCCTTTGTAGCATCAACCAAAACAAGTTATGAAATGGTACTGTCTTTTCAAGCGCTTACTCCATGTTGTATTCTTCTTTGGAGAACGTGGGATGTATCAAAATTATTGACAGAGAGCCAGGAAAGCGTTTTTTGTAAATGGAGTACTAAGCCTACGTACCTTTTCTAAAACATTTAACTAATATCGTCCATTATCTGATCTGATCTGTTTTGCAATATGAAAGGATGTTGCAACGTGAATTCGTTATTTCTTTCTGTATGGTAACAGAAACAACGATGTTCAAATACATTCTTTCTTTCTTTTATCAGATTCTCTTTTATCTATTTTAAAATAAATGTTTGCATGGAGCATAAAGCTTAAAATTAATACAATCAACAGTGTGTTCAATTCCCCCCCCCCCCCCCCCCCTCTCCTCTTCCATTCCGTGTTTGGACCTACAGGGAAAATCTCATAGCATAACACAATAGTGGATACAAAACAGGATGGCTAATGGAGAAGGGAGAAAGAAACTTTGTAGCCGATAAACTTGCGCTCCTGTAACAACCTCATCATTTAAATCCATCAAATGATCGAATACAGGTTCCCTGCAAAGGTCACCAAATGGTTCACTTAGAGTGATAAATCCAATCAATACATGATATTTAATGCAGGACATGATTCAGTTATTTCCCCTTTATCGTGCTATTTATGTTTGAATGTATCCATGTGACGTGGCTTATTTGAACACTTTGATAGCTTATCAGCTTTCAGTCAAAACAAGATGGCGAGGAGGTGGAGATTGTAGAATTACACAAGTAAGGGAAATAACAACAATTAACGGGAGCAACATTTGTGAGAAAGATCTACAGTAATTGTTAGGATGACTACTGTTTTTGCTATTGGTTGAAGCTAACTCTTTATGATGTTTCTTTGATAGTAGATTACAATGGCTCTTCTTTCATCCAGAGGATTGCTTGGGATGGGCGAAATAGTGGTTCTCCTGGGCTGTAGTGCAATGCGGTTCTCCTTAGTCTTTATCATTATGTTTCACCTGATCCTGATTACTCTTGGCTTTCTGTTATGATGATAGAGTTAGCTTTATACAACATGAAACTAACTGAACGAGTGACCTCATCAGGCAACAAGTGATGGACAAACAACAAATGCAAGCAAACATAAGTTAGGCACAAGGTTTCTTCATCTTCTTTGGCGTTCGTACTGAAAAGGACGTGAAGTTGCATCGCAGTGTCGTAGTTTACAGCGAGGCAACTGTATCTGTGCATTTCGGCACGACCCATCCGATTTCAGCTGGCTTTCTTTTGTACCAGTGCTATCCCGATTCTCTTAGCCAGACTGCAGTGTGCAGCCTGCTTCCAGGGTCACCACTTGGAGGCGGAATAGAGTCCTTGGTTCATCTGTGGTTCACTGACCCTCATGCAAGCAGTATCCTATGAATCACAGACAGTTGTCAGGTCATTATGTATGTTACATCTTCGAGCCCAGAACCAAGGTTTGACCTGGGCCGTTTTCGCGAGGGTTTCTGCAAGGGACAAAGACGAGAATAAGTCTGCTGCAACACTGAGAGCACGTCGTAAATCGTGTGGATGACCTCCATCTTGGTTTGAACCAAAATCTGAAAATAGACTATTAAAAAACCAATAATCCCCTTATCCGATACAGGAATACAAGAAGGAATAACTCGTTGTCCCAGGGATAGGAAGACCAGCTGCTGTGGTTAGCTCATGCTCTTTCAAAACGGAAACAGGGCAAGGGGAAGTAAGAGACCTGCACACCAGATCATGTCCTTAGGAATAAGGTGTTAGAAACCTCATGATACTCAGTTTTCAGGCTTGTGAAGTGTTGTGACTTGTTCCCTTCCTTGCTACCTTTTTCCCTTCCATGCTACCTTGTTCCCTTCCATGCTACCTTGTTCCCTTCCTTGATACCTAGTTCCCTTCCTTGCTACATTGTTCCCTTCTTTGCTACCTTCCTTGTTACCTTGTTCTCTTCCATGCTACCTTGTTCTCTTCCATGCTACCTTGTTCTCTTCCATGCTACCTTGTTCCATTTATTGATACCTTGTTCCATTCCTCGCTACCTTGTTCCCTTCTTCGCTGCTTTGTTCTGTTCCTCGCTACTTTGTTTCCTTTCTTGTTCCCTTCCTCCCTACATTGTTCCCTTCCCCACTACCTTGTTCCCTTCCTCGATACCTTATTCTCTTCCTCGCTACCTTGTTCTTTATCTTTGTTCCCTTCCTCGCTGCCTTGTCCTTTATCTTTGTTCCCTTCCTCGCTGCCTTGTTCTTTTTGTCGCTACCTTGTCACCTTTCTTGTTGTTTTCCTCCCTTCCTTATTCGGTTCTTCCCAATATTGTTCCTTTCCTACCAACCTTGTTCCCTTCCTACCTACCTTGTTCCCTTTCCCGCTACCTTGTTCAATGCCCGCAACCTTGTTTCCCTTCTTGTTGCCTTTCTCGCTACATTGTTTCTTTCCTCGCTACCTTGCTCCCATCCACGCTACCTTGTTCCCTTCCTCGCTACCTTGTTCCCTTCCTCGCTACCTTGTTCCCTTCATCGCTACCTTGTTCCCATCCACTCTACCTTGTTCCCATCTACGCTACTTTGTTACCTTCCTCGCTACCTTGTTCCCTTCCTCGCTACCTTGTTCCCTTCCTCGCTACATTGTCCCCTTCCTCGCTACCTTGTCCCCTTCCTCGCTACCTTGTCCCCTTCCTCGCTACCTTGTCCCCTTCCTCGCTACCGTGTACCTTCCTCGCTACCTTGTTCCCTTCCTCGCCACATTGTTCGCTTCCTCGCTACCTTGTTCCCATCCATGCTACCTTGTTCCCATCAACGCTACCGTGTTCCCTTCCTTGCTACACCTTGTTCCTTTCCTCGCCACCTTGTTCTAATCCATGCTACCTTGTTCCCATCCTCGCTACCTTGTCCCCTTCCTCGCTACCTTGTCCCCTTCCTCGCTACCTTGTTCCTTTCCTCGCCACCTTGTTCCCATCCACGCTACCTTGTTCCCATCCATGCTACCTTGTTTCCTTTCTCGCTACCTTCTTTATTCTTTTCCAGTCTACTTTGTTCCATGCCTTGTTCCCTTACTCGATACCTTATTCCCTTTCCCGCTGCCTTGGTCCCTTCCTCGTTACTTTGTTCCCTTCCCCGATACCTTGTTCCCTTCTCCGCTTCCGTCTTCCCTTTCTCGATACCTACGTCCCTTCTTCGCTACCTTGTCTACTTCCTTGTTCCATTTCTAGCTACCTTCTTCCTTTTCTTGATCCCTTTCTCGCTTTCTCGTTATTTTGTTCCCTTCCTCGCTACCTTGTCCCCTTTCTTGTTCTCTTCCTCGCTATCTTGGCCCCTTCCACGCTACCTTTTTTCCTTTCTCGCTACCTTGTTCCCTTTATCGCTACCTTGTTCACTACCTTGTCCCCTTCCTTGTTCATTTCCTTCCTATCTTGTCCCGTTCCACGCTACCTTGTTCCCTTCCTCGCTTCCTTGTTCGCTTCCCAGTACCTTATTCCCTTCCTCGCTACCTTGTTCCCTTCCTCGCTACCTTGTTCCCTTCCTCGCTACCTTATTCCCTTCCTCGCTACCTTGTTCCTTTCCTTGCTTCCTTGTTCCCTTCCCCGCTGATTTGTTCTCTTCTCTCCTGCCTTGTCTTCCGCAACTAAGAGCAGACTCAAACACACGTGTGTACAGCTGAATGAACTGGCGACAGCAACAACGTAGTCAGGACTGTGCCTTTGACCACAGGTGACAAATGCGTGAGAATATTAATTTCATGTGGGTTTTTCTTTGTGGAACAATGAGTAACTTTAAATATTATAATTATTACGAGTTCAAGTCAGTGAAAACATCACAAATATCTACTAACAAAACTAAATGAGAAACGAACTTAAAAGTAATTTATTATTGCACTAACATTGTCTCTTATTGCTCAACATCATTTCCATCAATATTGACACTTATCATGTCACGTTAACAGTGCACCATAATCTGCAGCATGGAAGTCTGGTCTGCTGTCTCAGCCACCATAATCTGCAGCATGGAAGTCTTTGGTCTGCTGTCTCAGCCACCATAATCTGCAGCATGGAAGTCTTTGGTTTGCTGTCTCATCCTCCATAATCTGCAGCATGGAAGTCTTTGGTTTGCTGTCTCATCCTCCATAATCTGCAGCATGGAAGTCTTTGGTCTGCTGTCTCATCCTCCATAATCTGCAGCATGGAAGTCTTTTGTTTGCTGTCTCAGCCACCATAATCTGCAGCACGGAAGTCTTTCCTCTGCTATCTCAGCCACCATAATCTGCAGCACGGAAGTCTTTCCTCTGCTATCTCATCCACCATAATCTGCAGCCTGTAATTATGTGGTCTGCTGTCTCATCATAACCTGTAGCATGGAATTCTGTGGTTTGCTGTCTCATCATAACCTGCAGCATGGAAGTCTTTGTTCTGCTGTCTCAGTCCCCATAACCGGCAGCACGAAGTCTTTGGTCTGCTGTATCATCATAGCTTGCAGCATAGAAGTCTTTTGTCTGCTGTCTTAGCCACAGCTGCACACTAAGAATACCTTATTGAAATTGTTACGCTGTCTATGGGTACTCGCCTGTCAGCTCGAATCAACCCCTTCATACGCCCAAGATATGCTTTTGTTGTAATCTGAACAGTACGACCAGCTAGGGCCTCATCAGCAATTTTATTAACGTCCTTGAGAAAATTAATTCTCAGTTAAACGCCGCTTATGTAGGCTTCTAGCAACAGCAGTGTGCGTGATATGTTTTGTTTATCGGTCTTTTAAACGCACCGATAGAATAAAAGGAATACATGGTCCTTAGCCGGGGTTTGCACCCTTGTCTTCTGCCCAGACGACTGGTATCATAACCACTCCTCCACAACATCCTCTATTACAGATTTGACATGAATTAGTTATTACATTCTCTACACAGGTAGACTTTGGGTTTGCCAAGAGAGTCGGACATGGCAGAAAGACGTGGACGTTTTGTGGGACGCCGGAATATGTGGCTCCAGAGATAATATTGAACAAAGGTCACGATATCTCTGCGGACTACTGGTCTCTGGGAATATTGATGTTTGAGCTTCTCACAGGCAGGTAGGTTCAATGATATGTGGTCTTTGGTTCAATGATATGTGGTCTTTGGTTCATAATATGTGGTCTTTGGTTCAATGATATATGGTTTTGGTTCATAATATGTGGTCTTTGGTTCAATAATATGTGGTCTTTGGTTCATAATATGTGGTCTTTGGTTCAATGATATGTGGTCTTTGGTTCATAATATATGGTCTTTGGTTCAATATGTGGTTTTAGTTCAATGATATGTGGTCTTTGTTTCAATGATATGTGGTTTTTGGTTCGATTGTAAATGGTGTTTTGAAGGTTCTGTATAAGAGAATGGGTTTTATGGCTGAATAGATCGTTAATATAGCGCTGATTGGTGTATTCGAAGTGCAGCTTTGCTAACTTCAATCAAAATAGTTTGACTGTATTTCAATTATTCTTGTTTTTTCTACTTTATATTTCCTTGGAGTGATTCAACTGCACTGCATTTTTATTATTCAAACCTAATCTTTATTTATTTTTGTTACCATCTTTTTCTTAGCGTGCTTTCTGACGACCTGAAGCACTGTACTGCTTACTTTGTATTCCTGGTAGACTGATCCTGACCAAGCGAAACACATTGCACTGTTTTGGTTGGTCTATGATTACGTTCGTCCAATTCAAACATGATTTTCGTCAGAGCAATCTTCCTTAGTCCTGGCTGATCGCAGCCTGCCTGCAGGTCTGTGTCTCGCTGTTGTGTTTTGTTTCATCCAAACCGTTTCCAGAGACTCTGATAGAAACTGTGCTGCAGCCGATATAGAGATGGGGGTCTGAGGAACACACTAGCTCCTCTACCACGACAATGTGCAGACACCAGATAAGAGAATTTTTCTTCGAAAAGAAAAGAAAATTGTTTTTACTGTCCTTGATTTTTACCTCTTCGCCCATTGTCACCGTAATCTAATTTAGTATTTGTTACCAGTGTTATTTCTCTCATATTTATTCTCTTTATCCAAGTAGTTTTGTGGATGGCTCAGTTGTTCAAGTCGTTTTGTGTATGGTTCAGTTTGTTTATGTAGTTTTGTGGATGGCTCAGTTTGCTAGTGTAGTTTTGTGGATGGCTCAGTTTGTAAATGTAGTTTTGTGTATGGCTCAGTTTGTTTATGTAGTTGTGTGGATGACTCAGTTTTTTTATGTAGTTTTGTGGATGGCTCAGTTTTTTATGTAGTTTTGTGGATGGCTCAGTTGTTCAAGAGGTTTTGTGGATGGCTCAGTTTGTTAATGTAGTTTTGTGGATGGCTCAGTTTTTTTAATGTAGTTTTGTGGATGGCTCAGTTTTTTATGTAGTTTTGTAGATGGCTCAGTTTGTTTATGTAGTTTTGTGGATGGCTGTTTGTAAATGTAGTTTTGTGGATGGCTGTTTGTTTATGTAGTTTTGTGGACAGCTGTTTGTTTATGTAGTTTTGTGGATGGCTGTTTGTTTATGTAGTTTTGTGGATGGCTGTTTGTTTATGTAGTTTTGTGGATGGCTCAGTTTGTTTATGTAGTTTTGTGGATGGCTGTTTGTTTATTTAGTTTTGCGGACGGCTCAGTTTGTTTAAGTGGTTTTGTGGAAGGCGCTGTTTTTCCAAGGGGCTTTGTGGTGGTTGCTGTTGGTAACAGAGATGACAATACGACCACCGCGTCACTGATATCATGCCATAAGAGGAGCCTAGCAGTGTGTTCGAATCCCTACAGTACAATACCCTACCTATGATATCAGAATAAAAAGAAAACATTTTTCTGATTGAAATGTTATTTATTTTCTTGTTACAAATCTAAATATCCCCTAACATGTCACTGGATGGTTATGCAATTCTCATATATCATGGCAACCTGTTTTGTTCTTACAGCCCACCATTTGCTGGCCCGGACCCAATGAAAACATATAACTTAATTCTTAAGGGCATTGATGCTGTGGACATTCCAAGAAAGATTACCAAGAATGCAGCCAGCCTGGTCAAGAAGTTATGTCGGTTAGTTTATAAACTAAGAGGGTGGCATCTTTTAAAAATACTATTTGAACCATTTATTTAAAGTATCTCATCGTATCACTATTGTTCATTGTTTATTTATCGTTGACAGAAGCATTAAGGTCAATTTATGTCACATGTTTGTAAAAGGAAGTCTTCATCTTCACCTTCTCCTCCTCTTTCTTCTTCTTCTCCTTCTTCTTCTCATTGTTCATGTTTTTTTAATTGTGTCTAAACTTGAAGTGCAGTTAAAGGGTTACAAACTTACTGTGGGGGACATTCCTTGGAAGATCCAAAATAATTTTGCGTTGAAGATCGTCTCTGTGAGCAAATGCTCAGAACGTAGTTGCATAAGCATTTAACAGTCTTGCAGAGTATGTTGGGCTGTCTGTGCTGGTTGTGATACAAGTCTTGTAGGATATGTTCGTCTGTCTGTACTGCTTGTGATACAAGTCTTGTAGGATATATTCGGCTGTCTGTGCTCTTGTGATATAAGTCTTGTAGGATATGTTCGTCTGTCTATGCTGCTTGTGATACAAGTCTTGTAGATATGTCGGGCTGTCTATGCTGCTTGTGATACAAGTCTTGTAGATATGTTCGTCTGTCTATGCTGCTTGTGATACAAGTCTTGTAGATATGTTCGGCTGTCTGTGCTGCTTGGCCCCCACGTACTCATGTGTGATAGCAGCAAAGATGGCGCCATACCGGTTGCAGGTCTAACATTGCTCTGGTGTTTTAGTTCATTGAGGACGCCGCCATGACACGGATTAGCCTAGAAATCACACAAGTCGGCAATTTACACTTGTGTTCACGAAAACGTGTCGTTGTTTTCCATTTGGACTAGTTAATTAGTTAATTGTCTTCCGTCTGATTATCCTGGCCTGGGCATCAGCTATATGAGTTAGTACTACAGTTCAACATGTGTCGTATTTTCACGGTCTAGCTCACACGGCTGAACTTCACAAGATGAACGCCCTTCATTCTAACTGCACACAGCGTCGGTTTTGGTGTGACTGGGACATTTCAGACACATGACTATAATTAATTAGAACACGTCGCACGGGAGAGATGTCCAACACATCGTTCATACGCTGAGAGATGTTTCTACTACCTCTTGCGGTTATGGAAAAGGCAAGACACACAACGATAAATGCTATCCCCCTCCGCTGCCTTGTGGGATACCTGTTTACGGGAAAGACTTCTGGACTACGCAAAATTTGCTTCCTGTGCTATCTCCAGTCGTCTCGATAATATCTTGCGACTGGCCAAATGTAGCTCAGAACGAGATAATGAGGTTAACAATAGGCGCAGTTCTTGCTCACTGTAATGAAAATCATCGCGCAAGTCACCCATTTTAGCGGACCCAGCAAGACAGAAGACTGACCACACCGCCGAACAAATAGAGCGATCTTCATCACATGTGATGGACGAACATCATCATGTGTCATAGGGCCATGTTTAGTCTGTCAAAGTGACTATTTAATCGGTTATGTCCTGTTCTCATTCAGAACATAAATCTTTAAACATATTTGGGTTGAACTACCACATTATTCCATAGATGCAAGTTAGATATGAAGAAGGACTTGTGCTGAGATAACACTTACCTGGCAATGTTCCATAACTTGTCTCCATTTTGTAGATAGGCATATTCGTCACATGGAGGATTCTGGTGTGCCTTTTACTCCATTTTGTTTTCTCCTGTTGTGTAAATATGTTTTGTGTTGTTGGGGGAATATGTTTTATGTTGGGCGTATATGTCTCCTGTTGGACGTATATGTCTCCTGTTGGACGTATATGTCTCCTTTTGTGTGTATATGTTTCCTATTAGGCGTATATGTTTATGTTGGACGTTTACGTTTTGTTGTTGTTGGGTGTATATATTTCCTGTTAGACGTATATGTTTATGTTGGGCGTATATGTTTCCTGTTGGGCGTATATGTTTCCTGTTGGGCGTATATGTTTATGTTGGGCGTACATATTCCCTGTTGGACGTATATATTTCATGTTTGATGTATATGTTTCTGTTGGGCGTATATTTTTCCTGTTGGGCGCATGTTTTCTTTTTCTTTTTGCTTGTCCTGTTATGCCTGTCAGCGTCAGGTTATGAAGATATTTCTAGAACGAGCCCGTCTGTGTGCCTCATGCACAGTAGAATTTACTGCCTCAGATATTTCTGTAAACCACCTTTTTCATGGTATACCGTTGGCTTTGAATCCGTTGTATCTAAATAGCATTATTTGTTGGTGGAAGGGGGTGGAGGGGGGGGGGGGTGCTGTGTGTTTGTAGTCTTTTTACGTGGCCAAACCATTTTAGTTGCTGTTTTTTAATGTAGTCCAATACTGGTGTTGTTCCCACTAGTCTCCTGATGCCATCGTTTCTGATCATGTCTCTCCCTGTTACGCCCAATATTTTTCACAGGCATTTTAATTTCTTTTACCATTTAGCGTTTTTCATTTGATGTTAGTGTCCAGTTTTGACATTGATAGCATAGTGTGGGGACGAAAATCGTGTTGTATAAAGCTGTTTTCGTAGTTATTACCAAGTGCCTGCAATTAAGTATTGGAGTTTTGTCCAATGATCTGATTTGCTTTACTGCATCTTTGTTGCGTGTTAACTGTTGGGTGTATATGTTGTATGTTGGACGTAAATGTTTCTATTTATTTACACAATAAAGTCCTAACACTTCATCCCCAACAGCATTGCGAGAGTCTGCTCTGGGACTACTTTGACATTTATAGTTAAGCAGCACACTTTAACAAATAACGCAAAACTGTGACAGTACTGAAGGTCAAAAGTAAAAAGAACAAAAACAATACCAACAGAACAATTTTAATATATTTTACTTTTGTGGTATACCATACTTTCACAGAGACAACCCTACAGAAAGACTGGGCTATGGCCGAGGAGGTATTCGAGAGATACAAAAACACATGTGGTTTGACAGCTTTAATTGGGATGGACTTAGAAATCGCACATTAAAGCCACCTATTGTACCAAATGTAAGTTTACCTACCAAATTTAAATAACTGGTCTACTTACTTTACGTACCCATTATTTCATTTTATAAGGCACACCCGCCAAGTTTTCAACGTACTGGTGAGAAAACTATGAGTCGGAGGATAAAGAAATTTGGCAAAATTGACGGTTGGTATGTGCTGTTTACACCAGAAGTGACGTCATCGTACGTATGTTCACTTATTGCAGTTTGGTCCGGTTTCATTTGAACTCGCCTCGTACTTTGGCTTGTGAATTATTTACTCTCGATGTTACATCGTTACAGAGCAGGGCATTTAATATTGGAATTATAGTCTATCAGACATGACATACGAGGCTACCAAGGACGGTTAGACATCGAGCTGGGCTATCCAGGTGTGGAATGGAGGGGTAGGGGGGGGGGGGAGCTACACTTTTGTTTAAGATCTAGACACCAGGTCAAAAATGTAGGAGCCATTGCGTAGTGCCCAAGCTGCTCATAGGGTGGTGCAACATGATGGAGGGAATGGTGGAATTGTTCTGGAAAGTATGAATTCTAAATTTGCAAATGTAAGTTTCATTTTCAAATTAATGCTTACATAATACCGATTTCTGCTTTCCCTTATTTGTGATATTCCTTATTTGTGATATCCCTTATTTGTGCTATCCCTTATTTGTGATATTCTTTATTTGTGCTACCTTTATTTGTGCTATCCCTTATTTGGGCTTTCCCTTATTTGTCCTATCCCTTATTTGTCTTATCCCGTATTTGTCTTATCCCTTATTTGCCCTATGCCTTATTTGTCCTATGCCTTATTTGTGATATACCTTACTTGTCTTATGAGGTGCATGCTGTGTAACATGACTCAGGCAGTCTGACCTTGGCATTCTGGGGCAACAGGAAATTACGCTGGGAAATATATTTTCTTTGAAACTGAAGAGAGGAGATACGCTATGTGGGAAATTGTCTGAGTAAATACGATACTTGTCCTGTAATATTAGGCACCACATCAACTTTTATAATCGACCTAGTGCTCCCGATTTGTCGCGCCCTGTGGTACCCCGTCCTGTAAACAGAATAAGCCACAAGAAGAAAAGAAGAAAGCGCCTGCACCCGACGGTAGAAGAGAAGTGACTAAGTCAAGTGTTTATCTCGGCTGCAGACGGCATGCACCAGGTGTAAACAAACTCATCTATAATTAAGGTGGAAGTATTCGTTGTCTCTCTGACTTCAAACTAAAATGGAACAGAAACATTCAAATGGGTGATATCATGACACCATGTATACCACGTGCAAAACATGAGATAGCAGCAGTATGTGAGCAATAGTACACATTGAGCATCGTAATTTCTCTGTCCTCGCACATATACTAGTGGCTGTCAAAGAATATTCATAAAACTAGAGTTCACATCGCCGTGGTTGGATAAGATAGGGCAACTGAAATCTTCCAAGCATGTCGTGAGAAGTATCCAAAGAAGGTTGTACTTAGGTCTAGTAGCCTCATCGTGCAGAAACATACTGAAACAGCCCCTGTAAATCGAATCGTAGGATACATGCTTACTGTAAGGCGGCCAGTTGTGGTGGTGACCTTATGCTTCACTTGGAGCAGAAAAGGCGAGTCATCACCAGTACAAACTGAGTAGTTGTCTGCTGTTAACTTCATGAGAAACTCTCGATACAAATTCAGACAAACATTCATAATTGCTAGTGGGAATAGAGGCTTGGTCGAGTAACATTCAATTAGTATGTAGAGCCATTAATAATGGGAATAGATGTTTTGTCTAGTAACATTCAATTAGAATGTAGAGCCATTAATAATGGGAATAGATGTTTGGTCTAGTAACATTCAATTAGAATGTAAAGCCATTAATAATGGGAATAGATGTTTGGTCTAGTAACATTCAATTAGAATGTAGAGCCATTAATAATGGGAATATATGTTTGGTCTAGTAACATTCAATTAGAATGTAGAGCCATTAATAATGGGAATAGATGTTTGGTCTAGTAACATTCAATTAGAATGTAGAGCCATTAATAATGGGAATATTTGTTTGGTCTAGTAACATTCAGTTAGAATGTAGAGCCATTAATAATGGGAATAGATGTTTGGTCTAGTAACATGCAATTCAGAAAGTAACCATAACAATGGAATTGTCGCCAAAGTGTTACCTTAGTCAACGACAAAATATGGTCTTGCAAATCGCTTTTCAGGGTTTGGTAGCGGGAGTTTGAGAACGTTCATGGTTTGGTAGCAGGAGTTTGAGAACGTTCAGGGTTTGATAGCGGGAGTTTGAGAACGTTCATGGTTTGGTAGCGGGAGTTTGAGAACGTTCAGCGTTTGATAGCGGGAGTTTGAGAACGTTCATGGTTTGATAGCGGGAGTTTGAGAACGTTCAGGGTTTGGTAGCGGGAGTTTGAGAACGTTCAAGGTTTGGTAGCGGGAGTTTGATAACGTTCAGGGTTTGGTAGCGGGAGTTTGAGAACGTTCATGGTTTGGTAGCGGGAGTTTGACAACGTTCAGCGTTTGGCAGCGGGAGTTTGAGAACGTTCATGGTTTAATAGCGGGAGTTTGAGAACGTTCATGGTTTGGTATCGGGAGTTTGAGAACGTTCAGCGTTTGGTAGCGGGAGTTTGAGAACGTTCATGGTTTGGTAGCGGGAGTTTGAGAACGTTCAGGGTTTAGTAGGGGGAGTATGAAAACGTTCAGGGTTTGGTAGCGGGAGTTTGAGAACGTTCAGGATTTGGTAGCGGGAGTTTGAGAACGTTCATGGTTTGGTAGCGGGAGTTTGAAAACGTTCAGGGTTTGGTAGCGGGAGTATGAAAATGTTCAGGGTTTGGTAGCGGGAGTTTGAGAACGTTCAGGATTTTGTAGCGGGAGTTTGAGAACGTTCAGGGTTTGGTAGCGGTAGTTTGAAAACGTTCAGGGTTTGGTAGCGGGAGTTTGAAAACGTTCAGGGTTTGGTAGCGGGAGTTTGAAAACGTTCAGTGTTTGGTAGCGGGAGTTTGAGAACGAAAGACGAAGAAGAAGATTCAACTAAACACATTATTAGAAGCAAATTGTCAGTTGTATTAATTGCATGTTATGGAGGCATTTCGGAGATTTCTTGATTTAATTTCGGCACGAAAATATAATTTACGCAATTTGTGATAACAAAACACAACTCTTCAGCAGGTATAACTCGTACAAAACCGCTAATTATCGTACACTGAAGGAAATACACGCAGGGAAACAACAATAAAATGCCCAAATTACAAATTACGGAAAACCCATAAAGATTTGTCAATAATGTTATTTTTGTGTGGCAACAACAACAGTTCTGGCAAATAACAGGTTTTACAAGTACAAGGATTGTTCTGTAACACACATTCTTGTATGTTGGGCTGTCATACGTCTTCGAGAGTGCCTCTCATTCTCTCTGGCGTTGACCTTTTATCTGCGATACAGTTGATAATGAACGTGACGAATGTTTTAATCATGGAGATGTTTCGCAAACATTGAGCGTGTACTGGGAAAATGAGACGTCAATGATACAATAATCAAGTATGAGTCTGTTTATGCAACGGCTCAGATGTGCCCCCCCCCCCTTTCCTTTCCTCCCACCCCACCCCCTATAAAAAGCAGTAAAAAACAACGCGGTTCACAATCAAAAAGCCGTTATCGGGTTTACGAATGCATAAAATAGAAATATATAACTAATTTATACGGGAAAATATGGTAACCGATAGAAGACTAATTTCTGAATACTAGAGAGGTTATGTTAAAGTGAAGTTAAAAAACGGGAATATTTTTGTTCTGCGGACTTATTAGAAAGATGGGACCCACGCCTACTCTCCTGTACGGCGGTATTGAGACCCTGAAAAAGAGTGACTTACCTAATCGCTCCTCTTCTACCCTGGTGTTAAGAGTCCTGAAAATGACAGCAGATTTTCTTGGAAAATCCAGTCCCAGTCTAAATGAGCAATGACCACAGAAGTAGAAACAGAACAACAATATCCGTCTTGGTTGACTTTCTTCACGTAAGATCCCACAAGTCTACAGTTGTCCACGTCCTCCATTATTATGTTACCATATTTATCATTTACATTTGGTCCGCCGGGGTCTTTGTGTAAGACAAGTATAAGAATATCACCACTGTCCCACACAGAGCACGTCGTAAGAGGCGACTAACTGTTTGATATGTGGCGTAACACCGGCTTTGGTTAAGTGGTTTGTTTAGAGCAGCATTGATGGAGCCTAACAGGCTACGGGTCTACTTTGCTCTAGTCTATTAAGATGGACTTGCTCATTGGTTAACCACCCTCTGCGGCACTTGTCCCAACGTAGCAGAGTAATAAGCTGCTCGAGCCTAGCCCGTTAAGCAGGAAATCGCCCTCACAGCTACATCGAGCTCATACCAGAGCTGGGACCTGCACATGGACATCTGCCACTATTGACGCACAGGTCGACTAAGACTAAGACATTCGGTAAATGCATTTATTTGTGTAGCCTCGGTAAAGGCCTTTTCGTCATACTATAGACTATTTTTTTGTCAGGGAACTTGCGTAAACCGAGTTAAACATTTACTACTATCGGCATTTGATTGCTAGTAATTTCAAATAATCATTTAGTCTTATAAACCAGTATAGAGGAGCGTGTGGCAGAATGGTTTCGAGGCCTGCCTGCCTGCCGACAAGTAGAGCAGCGGTTCCAAACCCCGATATGGTATATGTTGTTTTTATGTTGGAGGGGGGGGGGGGGGATAAACAAACATAGCCAGCACACGACGTGGCGACAATAGTGACAAAGCGGCCTATAGTCCTCAGCCTTCAAAATCCCTCGACTACCCCAGCAATGGGGAAAATGTCGTATGACAGTAAAACCAGTATGAAGACGTTAAGTTAAGTTAATTTAAATCGTTAATTCATGTTAACAGCACATTTCTTGATGATAACAAGCGAATACTCAGGATGTGTATGTCAGCCGTAGGCAACCAAAAAAAAAAAAAAAAATACATGTTGATGATGGTTTTTATGGTTGGCATTAAGACCAATCAGTCCTGTATACGAAACATGGGAATACTGATGATCTAAAATGGAGAGGAAAGTTTAACTTCTAGAGATATTGTTCGTGGCCAAATGGCTGAAATGAGTCAAGGTCAGCAAGTATTATTAGTTTCCCCATTGTGAGGAATGAAGACCAGTTGTATCTTATGTCACAGCCTATATTTTTAAGTCAACCCTGAAAGAAAACAATTCAATGCTACCTTGGTCAGGACACCAGTATCCAAACCCCTTGGTCAACCATGCCACTGCCACTCTACGTGACTACTACGTGGTACGAAATAGTCTTACGTTCTGCATTACATGAAATTCTCCTTACATACTATGGGACCATGCTTGACATGAAATCCTCCTTACACTCTATGTGACCATGAGTGACATGAAATTCTCCTTACACTCTGTGACCATGCTTGACATGAAATCCTCCTTACACTCTATGTGGCCATGAGTGACATGAAATCCTCCTTACACTCTATGTGGCCATGAGTGACATGAAATCCTCCTTTCACTCTATGTGACCATGAGTGACATGAAATTCTCCTTACACTCTATGCGACCATGCATGACATGAAATCCTCCTTTCACTCTATGTGACCATGCTTGACATGAAATTCTCCTTACACTCTATGCGACCATGCATGACATGAAATCCTCCTTTCACTCTATGTGACCATGAGTGACATGAAATCCTCCTTACACTCTATGTGGCCATGAGTGACATGAAATCCTCCTTTCACTCTATGTGACCATGAGTGACATGAAATTCTCCTTACACTCTATGCGACCATGCATGACATGAAATCCTCCTTTCACTCTATGTGACCATGCTTGACATGAAATTCTCCTTACACTCTATGTGACCATGCTTGACATGAAATCCTCCTTACACTCTATGGGACCATGAGGAGTGACATGAAATTATCCTTGCATTCTAAATGAGTAAACGTGACATGAGAGTAGGCGAAGCAGGAATCGTCTTCTTCTTCTTCGTACGCTGTCAGACGTCAACATGTATTTTTTCGAAAAAAGCAGCGGTCATCCTAAGGCTGTCGACACTACCGAAGCAGGAATCGAATTCGGAATGACAACATCCTCGGAAAGAGCATTGTTACAGTAAGCACGAATGAAAGATTAGACTATAACAAGCTTGTTTCAAAATACAACTACTTGCAATAACAGGAGGGCATAACAATAAATTAACTAAAGAAAGGTCCAGAATAGATATTATACAATATTTTTTTAGTATGAGAGTGGTGAATTCTTGCAATGTATTGCCACAGGAAGTAGTGGAGACAGATACAATTAATGAAGATTGGATGCGCATAGGTTTTAGAGGATGGAAATGTAAATGAAACTGGTTGTATACTGTAAACCAGTATAAAGACGTTAAGTTAATAGGTCATGATTGCCTTGGTGCACACTTCCTACAAAGAGAACTACTCCAGTGGTGGCCTCACTCCTGTTGAAAGGAACAAAAACAAAGTGATATCTTTAACTAAGACTTACAATGTCAGACCACATTTCTACCACGTACAGTTAATGATAACTGGAGTCGTACTCATCATTACCATTGGCTCTTTCCGTCTTGTCAGACGATAGCAAGCTGTGCTTTGAAAAAAAGAGGACCTAACTACAGTCCATGACGATAATGAATGTGACTCGTAAGACCAATACGAGCAGAGAAGCGTCTTGCACAGTGTGTGCAAGGAAAATCAGAACTGTTTGCATCATTGCATGGTATGACATGCCTCCTCAAACGCTGGGTCCTTAGCCTTTCTGCAATCAGTATCCCCATTGTCTGTATTCCATGAATAATTCTGACCCTACGTACAAGTAACGATGACTGGAGTACTAATGGAGGAAAGAAAATTTACAATATTGACTTCGAAGCATATCGTGAAAGTCTGCTTAAGAGGGATGTGAACATGGCTAGCAAGATCTTCATATTAAGAGAAATGCTTCAGAAAGCATCAATACAAAAACATGTAGATATTTAATACAACTTCCTGTAAGAAAGCCATATGATTCCCGTGAACTAAAAAAAAGAGAAATCCAACGAAGATTATTCATGTACGTTTTGTCGTCGATTTAAATTAATTTGCTTTTGGTATGATCTTGCCACAGGTCACATCCCCAACAGATACCTCCAACTTTGACGACTATCCAGAGGCAGATGACGTGCTCCCGGTGGATGACCTGAGTGGCTGGGATAAGGACTTTTAACGCCAGATCCGTACCTGTACCGTCGCCAAACTGCTGATGTGATCAATCCAATATGTTTGTTTCAAATGCAATTTGTTGATACCCCAATAATATATGCACTTTTGTAGAGGTTTGATGAAAGACGTACAATGTACTAATTTGATTAGTGTATGGAATTAATTGTCTGCTCACTTTAGTTGTCCAGTAATTCCACATATTTTAAGATGTCCTCATGATCATTGTTAGCTAATATCATGCAATATTACATTTCTACAAAACAATAATTTGTATCTGGGACTTGATAAAGAAACAGCACAAAAGTAACTGATTTGAAAGGCTAAATGAATAAACTGAATTAAATATGTGACATAATCTGAATGGCAAGGAAACAAATAGTTTGAATAAAATGATTGTACATCAAACATAGAAAGATATAAAGTGAAACTGGATTATTACTTCGAACAAAACAGTAAAACTAGACATTAACTGTAACTGAAGAAAACTGAATATTTACTATGTCTGAACAAAACAGTAAAACTGGACATTAACTATGGCTGGACAAAACTGAATATTTATTGTGACTGAGCAAAATTTGATATTTACTGTGACTAAACAAAACAGTAAAACTGGACATTAACTTACTGAACAAAACTGGATATTTGCTGTGACTGAACAAAACTAGACATTTACTAACTGAACAAAACTGAATATTTGCTGTGACTGAACAAAACTGGCCATTAACTAACTGAACAAAACAGTAAAACTGGATATTAACTAACTGAACAAAATTTGATGTATACTGTGACTGAACAAAACAGTAGAACTGAATATTTACTAGCTGAAAAAACTGTAAAACTGGATATTAACTGTGACTGAGCAGAACTGGATATTAACTAACTTAACATAACTGAATATTTACTGTAAATTAACAAAACAGTGCAATTGGTTATCAACTGGTACTTGACAAAATTGGATATTAACTGTGGTTGAACAATACAGTAAAACTAGATGTTAACTATAACTGAACAAAACTGGATGTTTATTATGCTTGAACAAAACAGTTAAACTGGATATTAACCTTCGCCTGAACAAAAGATGATTTTAGACGGCATTTCCTTTGTTGTGGCTTAAATCCCTTTTACCAGTCTTCGTTAATTAACTTAACTTGGTTGAATTGGTTTTTGATTTTCAGGTTCTCTGTAAAGCCATTATTGTACTAAACATCTGTTCTAATCTGTTACTGCCGTTTTCCAGTTCTCTATAAAGCCATTATTGTACTAAACATCTGTTCTAATCTGTTACTGTCGTTTTCCAGTTCTCTATAAAGCCATTATTGTACTAAACATCTGTTCTAATCTGTTACTGCCGTTTTCCAGTTCTCTATAAAGCCATTATTGTACTAAACATCTGTTCTAATCTGTTACTGTCGTTTTCCAGTTCTCTATAAAGCCATTATTGTACTAAACATCTGTTCTAATCTGTTACTGCCGTTTTCCAGTTCTCTATAAAGCCATTATTGTACTAAACATCTGTTCTAATCTGTTACTGTCGTTTTCCAGTTCTCTATAAAGCCATTATTGTACTAAACATCTGTTCTAATCTGTTACTGCCGTTTTCCAGTTCTCTATAAAGCCATTATTGTACTAAACATCTGTTCTAATCTGTTACTGTCGTTTTCCAGTTCTCTATAAAGCCATTATTGTACTAAACATCTGTTCTAATCTGTTACTGCCGTTTTCCAGTTCTCTATAAAGCCATTATTGTACTAAACATCTGTTCTAATCTGTTACTGTCGTTTTCCAGTTCTCTATAAAGCCATTATTGTACTAAACATCTGTTCTAATCTGTTACTGCCGTTTTCCAGTTCTCTATAAAGCCATTATTGTACTAAACATCTGTTCTAATCTTTTTCTTTGTGCATATTTAGTTCTTTTATCGTATTTGGCACACAAGGTTTTATAAAACACTTCCCATATTTGATTCATTTTACTAGACCTATTTATATCCTATTGTTGGGCTAGGTAATTTTGATGACTTTCTTTAGTGGTGGGTTACATACGAGTGCCTAGTCACACTAATCAAAGTAGTCTTTGGTTTCTTCTTGGTCTTTGTCGCTTTAAATAATCGCATCTACTTCCCTCATAAACATGACTAGCCTTTTCAGTCTTCTCATACTGACTTTCAGTTTAACTTAATTTAACTTAACGTCTTTATACTGGTTTAGAAGACTCTGCAGAGTCTGTATACAACCAGTTTAATCTACATTTCCTTGTTCTAAAATCTACGCGCATCCAATATATTCTTAAATGCCTCCACTATCTCAAAATTGGGTTGGGAGGACCATGTAGTTACTCTGCTCTTCTTGTGGAGCCAACAGACCCGCAGAACAATTTCCAATATTTCTTTGTTCTTTTAGCATGGGCACATGTCGGCGTGTCCAATTTTTTATTTATCAAACAAATTATTTTTAAATTCACAGTCGGAATATTGTCACTTGATCTCTTTTTGGCAAGGAGTAGTATGCTTCGGCTATATCAGATCCTGTGTGTTCTTTGTGTCATTTGTCTTTGAGGTTAAATATTATCATTGTCTTTATTTCTTCAAATGTAGCTTTGTCTTCAATTAGGGGTTTGTTTTCTGCCTCTATGGCCAGTCTATCTTCATCCTCATTTTTGTGAATCTTACAATGTGCAGTAATCCCCTGAAATTTCCCTCTGTTGAAATGAAGCATTTAGTTATGAGTGCCTCAGCCAAGCTGTTCAATTAATTGTTTCTATAGTTTTTGTGGCACATTAATTTTATATATTTTTTTTTTGCGTTCGCCTTATTCCTCTAATCCCCAAGGTGGTGTGCGTTGCATTGTGGTTTTTATTTTGCGCCTATCGGCCCAGTGCATCTGACTTCAGCAAGTATTTTTCAAGGGTTTGCTTCCCTGGGGTAACAGCCGGTGCTGTGATGAGGATCAAACCCAGTACCTTCTGGTTGTGAGCCATGTCACTTAACCACTTGCCTACGCCGTCCCCAAGTCACATTGTGACTTACATGAAATCTGTAAGCAAAACTATCTTGTCTCTGACATGGTTCTTGTTTTCCATAATGGCTTTGCAAATGTGTTCTTAGTGCCGCTGAAGAATTAAGAAATAATCGTAAAAATAGGTGTGTGTTTACCCTTCTTCTTCTGTCTAGTTTGCCATCTTACATTACCGTCAATGACTCTAGCAAAGTTATGTCTCTGGTTGTCTTTTAAGGTGAGTTAAATTGTACTGTGTTCTGCACCCACTGCATCAGTCTTCAGTATGTATTAGTTTCGAACTGTCTCTTTAGCCTTTGGCTGTCCCCAACCTACCTGTAAGGCATCACTTGTTTGTTGTCTAAGTCATCTTTCCTTGGCAAAATATCTTCCTGGATTATCGACTATTACTTGCCCCTAGGAGTGTTTGAGCACTCAGAAAACTTGTGCACCAAACAACAGAAAACTCGTGCTCCAAACAACAGAAAACTCGTGCTCCAAACAACAGAAAACTCGTGCTCCAAACAACAGAAAACTCGTGCTCCAAACAACAGAAAACTCGTGCTCCAAACAACAGAAAACTCGTGCTCCAAACAACAGAAAACTCGTGCTCCAAACAACAGAAAGCTCGTGCACTAAACAACAGAAGCCGCATCCACTAAACAACAGAAGCCGCATCCACCAAACAACAGAAGCCAAATCCATCAAACAACAGAAGCCAAATCCACCAAACAACAGAAAATGCTTAAACCAGTTAATATAAAATGAGTGCACGGAACAACAGAAACCATGCGCACCAACTAACAGGAAATGGAATTAGAACAGTAAATGTGTGCACCAAACATCGGACAAGAAAATTCAGTATTAAGCACTCTGGAAGTGGACAAATGCAACTCGCTGCAAGAAAGACAGGAGTTAGGGGTCTCGACAAAGTAAGCACCACTTTAACGTATATGTTGTTTGGTATGCATGCTTTCTGGTTGCTTTTAAGACACCTATCTTTGCGATGGTTGATGCTTTTATGTTTACATATTGTTAGTAAGGGCGTGTCTTCCTTATTACCCTAACAACGCTCTTATTACCCTAGCAACGCTCTTATTACCCTAGCAACGCTCTTATTACCCTAACAACGCTCTTATTACCCTAGCAACGCTCTTATTACCCTAGCAACACTCTTATTACCCTAGCAACACTCTTATTACCCTAGCAACACCCTTATTACCCTAACAACGCTCTTATTACCCTAACAACGCTCTTATTACCCTAACAACGCTCTTATTACCCTAACAACACTCTTTTTACCCTAGCAACACTCTTATTACCCTAGCAACACTCTTATTCCCCTAGCAACACTCTTATTACCCTAGCAACACTCTTATTACCCTAGCAACACTCTTATTACCCTAACAACGCTCTTATTACCCTAGCAACACTCTTATTACCCTAGCAACACTCTTATTACCCTAGCAACACCCTTATTACCCTAACAACGCTCTTATTACCCTAACAACGCTCTTATTACCCTAACAACGCTCTTATTACCCTAACAACAGTCTTATTACCCTAGCAACACTCTTATTACCATAGCAACACTCTTATTACCCTAACAACGCTCTTATTATCCTAACAACGCTCTTATTACCCTAACAACGCTCTTATTACCCTAGCAACACTCTTATTACCCTAGCAACACTCTTATTACCCTAGCAACACTCTTATTACCCTAGCAACACTCTTATTACCCTAGCAACACTCTTATTACCCTAAAAACACTCTTATTACCCTAGCAACACTCTTATTACCCTAGCAACACTCTTATTACCCTAGCAACACTCTTATTACCCTAGCAACACTCTGATTACCCTAGCAACACTCTTATTACCCTAACAACACTCTTATTACCCTAACAACACTCTTATTACCCTAACAACACTCTTATTACCCTAACAACACTCAATGAAGAAAAAAATAAACCAAAAATAACAGCACTCCAGGATATATAAAGCAACAAATACGTGTTGTTTGAAGAAAGACTGATGGTCATTCACTGCCACTTGGAGCGGTTTCTGCCACACACACACACACAAGCCAGTGATGGTTAATCGCTAACAACACGCTTGTATCGGCAGCTAGGATTAATTCGCATAAAAATAAAGAAGGGAATCACTGGTGGTTACATCCGTATGGTTGGGCAGAAGAATGTTTAGAATCCCACCTACAGCGACAAGAGAAATGAGAATGTGTTGAGGTCGTTTGTGTGTGTCTGTGTCGTGTAGTTGATTCTTCTATTGACTAAGGTACGCTCCTTTGCGTCTTAGGGGCATAGTTGTTATAGGGTTGGCTTCTCATAGCAGGCTAACGGGTTCAGTCCATCTGTCTCAGTGCGCCCTAGTCTACACAGCTGTAAATGTGTACCTGATTAACTTTTATGGATGGAAATGCAACGAGAAACAAAACAAGATCAACCTACCACAATAAAACTGAGAACTTGTACAATAAAGTCTCAACCACTTCATCTCTGACATCAGTGTCTGATGTGGAACTACCTTTTTCACGCTTTTCAACCACATACATTTCGTTGCACTGACCAAGATGTGAACTTATATTGTTGACACACAATGAGACTGAGACCTGTTTGTTAGACCTGTTTGTTTTGTTGACATGATATGAGATGAAGTGAGATAGCACATTGCATGTAGGGAAATATGTCACACATTGTATGTAGGGAAAGATATCACACATTGTATGTAGGGAAAGATGTCAATGCTTGAACATGACGAGTGTGACAGAGAAAGGTTATTTGACAGTTTGGTTTCTTCCATGTTAAAGAAGCTGACTGATAGTGTGGTTTAACCACTGAAGAGTTTAATACTTTTTAATTCAAGAACCACACCTCCACCTAAACAGACGGAAACCTATCAAATTTGTATGTTTTCTGTGTTTACAGGAACGCTGCAGAAACAATATCTTATTTATCAATCATTCAATCAAAACTTCATGACGAGCATAAGTCTTAAACAAATAGTCGCTGAGCATGTCTGATATTTGTCAACCTTTCCAATATTTTCCATTATGGATCAATGCCTTTCAGGTGGGTGTGTACTTCAAGCTTCCAAGGGTAACAAGGTCAACTTTTATGCTCATCAGAAAAAACCGACCTAAAGCGTTTAGAAAAAAGAAGAAATCGAGGTGACAACACAGGTTTATAAGATAATCAAGGGAAATAGTCAATTAGACTGTAATGGGTTTCTCAAATCAGTGGATCGATTTTTCCGGGCAGCACATTTTCGCTGAGATCCGCGATGACTGTACTCTCTGTGATCTGAACACCTTTGGTGATACTAGCTTGCCAGTTGGATCTTTCATATATGGTTTACTACAAAAATGTTGTGTGTAATATGTCTGAATTTGTTTTTTCATGAGGTTTACTACACAAATGTTGTGTGTAATATGTCTGAATTTGTTTTTTCATGAGGCTTACTACACAAATGTTGTGTGTAATATGTCTGAATTTGTTTTTTCATGAGGTTTACTACAAAAAATGTTGTGTGTAATATGTCTGAATTTGTTTTTTCATGAGGTTTACTACAAAAAATGTTGTGTGTAATATGTCTGAATTTGTTTTTTCATGAGGTTTACTACAACAAATGTTGTGTAGTGTGTCTCAGTTTGTTTCTGCTCAAATCTTAAGACAAAAATGTTGTAAGTAATGTGTTTTATTTTATGATTGGCTGAGTAAAAATAGAAATATCTTGTATGTAATATGTCTCAGTTTGTTTCTACTCAAATCTTAATACAAAAATCCTGTAAGTAATATGTCTTATTTTATGTTCGATTGAGTCCAAATATAAATATGTTGTGTTCAATATGTCTATCTGTGCCTGTTTGAGTCCAAATAGAAATATATTATGTGTGATAAATCTCAGTTTGTGGCTGTTTGAGTCAGAATGCAACACAACCTCTAACACACCATCCTCGACAACAGTGAATACTAAAATACTAGTTTTACCTTTCACTTACAGAATGAAAGTTTCATATTTTGCATGTATAATGTACACATAATATGGCCACCACGAAGGGTTGTGTTTAGAGCTAGCAAATTGAAATAAAACAATTTGCTACAGAAACAACCTCTTCTGTGAATGCAGACAGTGCTTTGGCACAGGCATCACTGCTGAGCCAACTTCAGTAGTGGCCCTATGCTTCCTTATCAATAAAATTGATATTCGACGAAGACAACATTTTGAAATAAAAAGAATAGGCCCAGCATCCTCAACATTCCAAAAGATAAATATGCAACCATTTTGTATCCATGAAACCAATGGAGATTTCCCCCAATGTTACATTTAAAAAAAATAATTGCCCCAAAGTGACACTGTCTTTGGGGTGAAGTGGTAAATACCTTAATTGTGTGAACTATCAGTTTTTCTTGAATTGGAATGAAGGGCTCCTTCCCTTACAATCAAGCGTTCTCTAAATATTAGTCAGGTACCAATTTACTAACCAATAGACTGAAACTAGGAGCATTGTGAAAGCATGCGCACCTTGCTATTTTATTTTGTGACAGCAGAAAGAATTTAATAAATATTGACAAGGCAAAAAGGGAAATAGATTGAGCAAACAAGAGAGACAGACAGACAGACAGACAGAAGAGAGAGAGTGAATGAGGGAGGTAGAAAGAGAGTAGAGGTTAAGAAATTTAACCTGGGTAAAAACACCAAGGACAGATAATTGTGGACAGATAAGCCGTACCCAAATCAACAAACACATGATGTCTAAATAGTGATGCTACCGTTATTTCTCTATCTCTGTTTTTGGCAAAAGTGCTCCCTTTTCATCCAAGAGTTAAGTTATATCAGACCTGTATGTTAAGTTATATCAGGCCGGTATCAGCCATAACTCAAAATAGTTGACTATTGTCAAGTACTGAACTCTTGACAGTAATAGATAAGTATCAAAGGTACTGCACTCTGCAATGAATCCATCCCATAACGCTTCACCTGACAATTCTTTATTTCTCAGTGTTTCTAACATTTTCCCTGTGAATGTCAACAATGTGAAATGTGATTTCATCTTGCCAATAATATCAATATAAATCATCAGAGGCCTAGAACAAAATGTTGAATTTATTTGTTTATTTGCTGATCCAAGCATTTTTGTTGCTAAGCATAATAGAGAGATAAAGTTTCTTTCTTGGTCAAATGTTTTGTGATGTTTACTGTGGAGTTTGTAGGATTTGTACTATTGTCACCTATCCATCAGTTATGTGGTCTTTCTCATGCTCTGTAACTGGATCTAATTGCATTATAGATGCACAGTGGTAGTTGATAATGATTCATTCTAATGAAATTGCCAAACCATCTTATCTGACAAAATGCACTGCTGTCAAATATGCACAATATTATGTATTATGATGTCTTATGTTTTTAAATTATGAATTTGCCAGACTGGTTTCTATGATGACTTTGTGTGTGACAGATGGGAATATGGTCACTGCCATACTTATAACATACCACAATAAGAGGTGACTTACGTTGAAGACTAGATGCTCGAAGGTACACAACTTTCTAGCTCATGTAAAAGCTGCCATTCACACAGGTCAAAAGCCTTTTGAGTGGGAATTTTTATTTTCAGTTTGAAAGAAAGCTCTAGTAACAATACCCCATATTGGATACAGAAGCAAAATAAAGTTATGAAAACAATACCCTATTTTTGATACTGGATATTACTGAAATAGAAGAAAACTTTAGAAACAATACCCCATTTATGATATAGGAATCAAAGAAAACTCTTGAAACAATTCCCAATATTGGATTCAGGAACAAAATAAAGCCTAGAAACAATACCCCATATTTGATACAGACATAAAAGAGAGCTCTAGAAACACTCTGGGATAAGAATAAGATTTAATGGTGTCCTAGTTAAAAAAAGCGAAATAAGCATACAAAAATGTGATACCAGAATAACAACTTTGAAACTACTGAAGAAATGTATAATGTACTGGAGTGTACGGACATTGGTAGACAGGGGAGATATAATTGAAGTGTTTAATTGTATACAAGAACAAAGTGACATGGAGCATTGGTTATTTTTGATGGTTATTACACTTGTGGTCTGAATATGACAATGATATGTAATATGTGATACTGAATTGTATGCTGCGTGTTATATTATATTTACTAATGAATGTAGCATTGAATGTATTGGAGAATAGATATATAATTTGATAAGAACAAATTGAATAGAAGATAAAGGGAGATAGAATGTAATGAAAGACAAAATGCAATGAAAGAAAATGTAATATAAGCTAGAATTTAAAAAAAGATAAATTATAACTGAAAATAGAATGTAACAGTCTAGTATGTACTTGAAGAAAGTGTAGTAAAAGATGTAATGGAATATAAGACAAAATAGTAAGGAAGATAGAATATAATTGGAGAAAATGTTGTAGAAATTATGATGCACCATAGCATAGAATATAATGGAAGATGTAATAAAAGAGAATAGCATGTTGTCTTTCATTATAACAGAGACCAACAAACCACTTTCGATAACGGTGAAAATGAAGCTGAGTGTCCATTGTGGAAGCTACAGTTGACATGTCCCATACTTTGAAGCTACAGTTGACATGTCCCATACTTTGAAGCTACAGTTGACATGTCCCATACTTTGAAGTTACAGTTAACATGTTCCATACTTTGAAGCTAAAGTTGACATGTTCCATACTTTGAAGCTAAAGTTGACATGACCCATACTTTGAAGCTACAGTTGATATGTTCCATACTTTGAAGCTAAAGTTGACATGTCCCATACTTTGAAGCTACAGTTGACGTCCCATACTTTGAAGCTACAGTTGACATGTCCCATACTTTGAAGCTACAGGTGACATGTTCCATACTTTGAAGCTACAGTTGAAATGTCCCATACTTTGAAGCTACAGTTGACATGTCCCATACTTAGCTAGAGTTGACATGTCCCATACTTTGAAGCTACAGTTGACATGTCCTATACTTTGAAGCTACAGTTGACATGTCCCATACTTTGAAGCTAGAGTTGACATGTCCCATACTTTGAAGCTACAGTTGACATGTCCCATACTTTGAAGCTACAGTTGACATGTCCCATACATTAGAGCTAAAGTTGACATGTCCCACACTTTGAAGCTACAAGCTCATGTGCGGTAAATTCGTTTAAATGCTGCTTTGCGTTCAGTAACACAAGGGGAAGATCTTTCAAACTTTAAAATATTGTCCGCCAGTTTTTGGTACCCCTTCCTCCCCCCCCCCCCCCCCCCCCAACCCTCTCATAGCGGAGAGTCAAAATGGAGGATGTTTCCATTTATTTGAAAACTCAGACAAATAAGGTAGTTATTAATGACCAATATCCACACCATGTTGGGGATGATACAAATTTTAAATTGTTATTAAAGAAAAATTCTGAATATTTTTTAAATAAATGGTTTGTGAAATTGATGGATGATGATGTTGATTAACAGAATCACGTCTATTAATACAGACCTAGCGCCTTGAGGTGTCGTCTCTTCGTAATTGTTGTTGAATCCCACAATGAGTAAGATTTGTGCTCCATGAAAAGGGCCCTAAGTGGCGGGTTGCAGTAGTTTTCCTCACATTCGGAGCATGCTGATGAAGACAAACATCATGGACGATGATGGTTCATGTACCTCGTTAGCTTTACACACTCCTGATCCATGTCCTTAGGAGCCCATCTATACTTGGTATATTTACTACACATTTCTGCAGTCTCGTGATCCTTGAATAACTGTTGACCGTGTTATTACCTAGTAGATTGTCATTCAGTGTACCTCTTCTCCACCTTACGTGGATGTGTCATCACCTATCATGAAGTCATTGAGCGACTTCAGTATGCCCCCACCACCTTATATGTGTGTTAATAGTTGTCCATCACAAGTGATGAAGACCACTCTCTTTGTTCAGTCGTGTGGACAGTCGTATCTCTTGCTGTGTCCGCTGAAATGGGTGACTTGCGCGGTGATTTGGATTAAAGTGAGGAAGAAACTGCGCCTTTTGTCAACCTCACTCACAGAGCCGAAGCTACCTTTTGCCAGTGGCAAGACATTCATCGAGACGACTGAATGCATAGGATGCAGATTTTGCCTCAGGGTTACCACCGAAGCCTTTCCGTAAACATGTAATCCGCAGGGTAGAAAGGTGGGATGGCATCTAACGCAGTTTGTCGTGCCTTTTCGATAACCACAAGAGGTCGTATGGACAACACTCAGCGTGTGAGTGAGTCTGGTATCTCTCCCCAGCTGTATTCAGTTCATTATAGTAGCATCTAAAATTCCCACACGCCACATTCGTGTAGGTGAACCGGCAGAACTAACCCGGGAAATACGACACAGGTATAAGCGCAGTGCCATTCAGCCGGCGTCCAGACCAGGATAAACGGATGGAAGAAATCACAAAAAAAGAACGAAAATAACAAGTCCAGACGGAAAACAACACCATGTTTCCGTGAACACAAGTGTAAGTCGTCGACTCGTGTGAATTCCAGGCAAATCCGTGGTCTAGCGGCATCCATAATGATCCAAAACAGTAGAGAAATGTAGACTCGCAGCCAGTTATGGCGCCATCTTTGTGTGTTAATCCTTGTCGAATGTTCTCACTTACTCTGTTTTTGAAGCTCGTAGACAAGTTATGCATTATTGTAGATGCCTAGGAGCAATTGTTCCACTGAAAATGTAAGGTCTTTGTGTGGTATCAATGCATGTGGTAGCCGATATTTCTGGACCTTCCAAAGCATGGAATAAGAGTCCACCGTGTCATACGTCAATTGGCATGGCACACAATGGTGATCTTGCCATCTGTCAAAAGTCGTGTCTGATTGTGCCATCCCTCTTAAAATTCGTGCCCTCAATGTAGCCAGTTTCGTGAATTTTTCATATTTTCAATAACTTTTTATTGGTTTTGGCTGGGCAAGTGTATCATCTTCTTCTTCTTCTGCGTTCGTTCTCAATCTCCTGCTACCTAGCCCTGCACAGGGCTTTCAAGTAGCAGGTAGTATTCCGGAGAACGGAATGCGTTGTGTTGCTAGTTTACAGCTTGACTGCGATATTTGCACCTTTCAGTCCGATACATGAGTCTTCGTCTTCGGCAGGGCAAGTGTATGTCTTGATTAAATTGTAAAATATCGACACACATATTCCATCTTTAAAACGGGCTAACCTCGTATCACCAATGCAACATAAAACCGGCTGCCCTCATTCATTCTATGCATGTCTCTACATTCACGTTCTGGTATTGTCAATTTGTGTAGGGCATGCCACTGATGGTTTCATCTTACAGGAGGAAAGTGATTTCTTTGTCAGGGTTGCAGTTGTCATTATTTTGAGTGCTACCAGACTTTTTGATTTGGTTGTAGTCGATGCACTTCAAATATGGATTGTGGAGGTCTTCACTTATATTTGTCATGTCCTATAGTTTCTACAGAATGGAGTAGCTGGTCTCTTGGTCAGCACTTCTTAGTCGTTACTTACGATATATTGAGCTTGGTTGTTGTTGTTTAATGCCCATAATGAGTAAGTTTACTCTTTTGTGCGCCCTAAAAAGGACGTTAGGTGGCGGGTTGTAGTAGCTTTCTTCACATCCCGAGCATGCAGATGAAGGTGAACCGAGGCCCTCCATGCAGTTGTGCTTTACTTGGTTTCATATGTGTGGCGCTCACTACTACGGGGATCACATCAATTCACATCTCGTCAGCCAGACTGCTTTGAAAACAACCTGTTTCCAAAGAATGCTACATGGAATAGAGATTGTGGTCTTGGTCAGTATATTGTGCCTAACCACGACGCGACGTCCTGGTCAGTATGTAGTGCCTGACTGGACTATCATCTCAGATCCCCATTGAGCAGGGTACATCGTTACTATTCTTTGCCTGACTTTCCACAAACCGATGGACTACTGCCAAACCTCTCTTGCACACAACTAGTGTTTGCTAGACAGAATACTTGTATGACCTGTACAAATTTGTTATATATCAAGATTGAAATTGTATCTAGAATGTTTTATATTTGTAAAATGACTTGCACATTGAATTCGAAACAAAGTTTTGCCTTTTAAAATTATGTATTCTTTCATTGCTTGTCTGACACGAATTTGTTTATTCAAACTATGATGTTACATAATTTAAATAAAATATATTTATCTCAGACGTCCTATATTTGAAAACCATGTATGTTGGACATTTGTTTTGCTAAACATGTTTCAATTGTTTTTAACGTGGTCACGACGAGAAATATGTTGGCATGGATTAGTTGTTGTAATGTTTGACAGGCAGAGCAAGGTGACACTGACGCCAATAGGCAACAACTGTCGCAGGAGAAAGTAGCAGTGGTAGGAAACTTCATTCAGACCATTTTAACGGGAGATAATCTGGCCGTCGAATGTGGTTCCCTGTATGACAAGTCCCTCGATTCTTGAACTTCATGACCCCCTCAGGTGATCAGCCGACTTGAATCACAGCTTCCAAGTAGTATAAATAAATGCCAGTCACTTTTACTGTGCACAAATACAGAAAATACCTACATTACTAAAAGAAAAAGATCTATTGAAAACACAAATGAAAATATGGCACCACAAATCTAAACAATAGAGATGATTACCGAGAAAGAAAATATGTACATATTAGGATAACTATATCTATTGAAACAATTTTTTTTAAAAATCAACTTTGTAAAGTCCACAACATGTTATGTGTCATCTTACAATTTGAAATGTTGAATATATCTGATTATATAAATACTGGCGTATCTCGACTTTCGTCACTTCGAGTTTTGTTGCTTCGCTCTGAAGTCAGTTTAATATTATAAGCACAATTCAATTTCATTACATTTTCCGCTTTATTATCATCGCAACGCGCCATATTGTTTATTGTATCATTCAGTCTTTAAAAACAAGCATGCACTGTTTTTCAAGTTAAACATATTGGATCTGATAGTTGTGATTAAACATTTTACTTATAATTTTATTGATTAAATTAAACAAACTATTTTTCTGATTATACTGTAAAAAGTTACTGCAATACTATTTTTCATAATCGATTATAAGTGTATTACAAAGCTACAAAAGTCCATATAGCTTTCAATTTGCAAGGAAAATGAAAGCTCCAACATATCATGCTGAATGAACATGGCATCTCCAATTATGTAGCTGTACCTCGTATAAAAGTTGTGAAAAACAAGGCTAAAATGTTAATGGCAGTTAAATACGCTACACCAGTGCATACCAAACTTACCAGAAAGAAAAAAAATTTAATTGTTGGGACCTAGGGGCTATAAAAGATCATACAGGTAAGGTGATTCAGCAAATCTAAGTAGCAATAAAAAGGCAAACAACTGCAGTGTTAAGTGTGATAAAAAGAAATATTAAAAATAGGAGCATTAAAGTCAGTCAAACAGTATAAAGCATTAGCTATACCTAGATTGGAATACAGTGTTCAGGTGTGGCGTCCTTATCATAGAGGAAATATAAACATACTGAAAAGGATACAAAAAAGAGCGACATAGCTGATAGTGAGATTCCAGAAATACAGTTAAGAAGAAAGACAGAAAAACTGAACTACAGGGTCTACAAAAGAGAAGAATTCGAGGTGACTAAATACAGGTTTACAAGATAATCAACATAAAGAATAAATTAGACTATAACACGTTTTTCAAAATACAAACACACACAAGAACAAGAGGGCACAGCTACAAATTAATGAAATAAAGGTCCAGATTAGATATTTGGAAATGTTTTTTTAGTCAGAGGGGTGAATGCTTGGAATGTATTGCCACAGGAAATAGTGAAGTTAGGGTCAATGACTGAATTCAAGAATAGATTGTATGCGCAAAGTTTTTGGATCAAGGAAATGTAAACGACTGGTTGTATACATACTCTGCAGAGCCTTGTACACCAGTATAAAGACGTTAAGTTAAATAGAAAAAACGGCGCAGATTGAAAACCAAATCAGCCACAACATTCTTCTAAACCAAGGTCTGATCCAAGCAAAAGGCTACCTTTTATTCTAAACCAAGGTCTGATCCAAGCAAAAGGCTACCTTTTATTCTAAGCCAAGGTCTGATCCAAGCAAAAGGCTACCTTTTATTCTAAACCAAGGTCTGGTCCAAGCAGAAGGCTACCTTTTATTCTAAACCAAGGTCTGGTCCAAGCAGAAGGCTACATTTTATTCTAAACCAAGGTCTGGTCCAAGCAGAAAGCTACCTTTTATTCTAAGCCAAGGTCTGATCCAAGCAGAAGGCTACCTTTTATTCTAAACCAAGGTCTGATCCAAGCAAAAGGCTACCTTTTATTCTAAACCAAGGTCTGATCCAAGCAAAAGCTACCTTTAATTCTAAACCAAGGTCTGATCCAAGCAAAAGGCTACCTTTTATTCTAAACCAAGGTCTGATCCAAGCAAAAGCTACCTTTAATTCTAAACCAAGGTCTGATCCAAGCAAAAGGCTACCTTTTATTCTAAACCAAGGTCTGATCCAAGCAAAAGCTACCTTTAATTCTAAACCAAGGTCTGATCCAAGAAAAAGGCTACCTTTTATTCTAAACCAAGGTCTGGTCCAAGCAGAAGGCTACCTTTTATTCTAAACCAAGGTCTAATCCAAGCAAAAGGCTAACTTTTATTCTAAACCAAGGTCTGATCCAAGCAAAAGGCTACCTTTTATTCTAAACCAAGGTCTGATCCAAGCAAAAGGCTACCTTTTATTCTAAACCAAGGTCTGATCCAAGCAAAAGGCTACCTTTTATTCTAAACCAAGGTCTGATCCAAGCAAAAGGCTACCTTTTATTCTAAACCAAGGTCTGATCCAAGCAAAAGCTACCTTTAATTCTAAACCAAGGTCTGATCCAAGCAAAAGGCTACCTTTTATTCTAAACCAAGGTCTGATCCAAGCAAAAGCTACCTTTAATTCTAAACCAAGGTCTGATCCAAGAAAAAGGCTACCT
The DNA here is from genome assembly GCA_036924085.1 of Ariolimax columbianus. Classification (NCBI taxonomy): domain Eukaryota; kingdom Metazoa; phylum Mollusca; class Gastropoda; order Stylommatophora; family Arionidae; genus Ariolimax; species Ariolimax columbianus. The sequence continues at coordinate 20,898,052 of JAVGWX010000006.1, forward strand.
TTTATTCTAAACCAAGGTCTGGTCCAAGCAGAAGGCTACCTTTTATTCTAAACCAAGGTCTAATCCAAGCAAAAGGCTAACTTTTATTCTAAACCAAGGTCTGATCCAAGCAAAAGGCTACCTTTTATTCTAAACCAAGGTCTGATCCAAGCAAAAGGCTACCTTTTATTCTAAACCAAGGTCTGATCCAAGCAAAAGGCTACCTTTTATTCTAAACCAAGGTCTGATCCAAGCAAAAGGCTACCTTTTATTCTAAACCAAGGTCTGATCCAAGCAAAAGCTACCTTTAATTCTAAACCAAGGTCTGATCCAAGCAAAAGGCTACCTTTTATTCTAAACCAAGGTCTGATCCAAGCAAAAGGCTACCTTTTATTCTAAACCAAGGTCTGATCCAAGCAAAAGGCTACCTTTTATTCTAAACCAAGGTCTGATCCAAGCAAAAGCTACCTTTAATTCTAAACCAAGGTCTGATCCAAGCAAAAGGCTACCTTTTATTCTAAACCAAGGTCTGATCCAAGCAAAAGGCTACCTTTTATTCTAAACCAAGGTCTGATCCAAGCAAAAGGCTACCTTTTTTTCTAAACCAAGATCTGATCCAAGCAAAAGGCTACCTTTTATTCTAAACCAAGGTCTTATCCAAGCAAAAGGCTACCTTTTATTTAAAAAAGTGAAGACTGAAAAAAATATACATTTGGAGCTAACAGGGGCTAATTTGACACATTTAAGAAAAGGTCACATTCACCTAACATAGAACTACATAGAAGAGATCAAAGTCTCATCTTTAAGTTCCAAACACTAATCAAAAGCCACTTGAACCGCATCAATCCCCAGCACTTACCCTTGTGCAGACATTGCTCACACCCTGATGAAACAGTTAGACACCTACTCATAGAGTGCACGGTGCTTGCGGACATGAAGAAAAGATTCTTACCATAACTGACAACAATTGCCAACACACTGTACCGAGCAGTGAAACAAGCGTAAAAGACATGTATCTATATAAGAATGACATTGGGCTGCCAAGAGCAGGCTAGCTCAGCAGCTCAGAGATAACATAGAAGTGATCTTGAAGCTATTGTAGCTTTTTCATTGGAACTTGGAAAAAGTTATAGAAGCAGCATTTTTTCTACATAGATGAAACGGGCCTCTTTTGCAAAAAGATACCAAGCAGAACCTCTGCTATCAAAAAGGATAAATCAATTGCAGGATTTACAGCTGGTAAAATACAGGCTGACTCTGCTATTATGGTCTAATGCAGTTGGCAACTGTAAGCTCAAGCTTGGAATAATTTATTATTCATAAAATCCCAGGGCCCTGAAAAATGATTCAAGATGTGGCCTAAGGAGTAATGTTGCCATTCAAATCTTCGTGTATCATACGCACGATCAAGATGCTGAGCAGCGTATGAGCTGCAGTAGTGAGCGACCCATAGCTGACTGCTAGCGTCAGGGTCAGAACCAGAGCTGCCAAGACCCTTCTACACCTACGCGCGGTGATCCTGGATAACAGGCTGCAGTAGGGCAGACTGGCTAAGGAGAAGGGATCGAAGACGGAATACTAACCCAGTACTCAAAAAATTCTTGCTGAAGTCGGATGTGTTGGGTGGAAAGGTGCAAATATCGCAGTCAAGCTGTAAACTACGACACAACGCATTCCGTTCTCTGGACTACATTCTGCTACTTAATCCCTTTTAGGATTTGGTAGCGGGAGATTGAGAACGAACGAAGCCAAGCCAAGCCAAGCCATGCCAAGCCATACGCACGATTGCCATTGCTATAGCTGCCCTTGATGTTGATGAGGGGCCTAAACAAAATGAATTAAAAACCTTTAGGAAAAGATTCAATTTTCTGGATGATATCAAATATATCAGAGATGTAGGGGTGAAGGTTAAAAAATCAAATCTTAAAGACATTTGCAACGATGGCTAGTCTCCTCCCCAGTTAACGATTGTGAGGGTTTTGAAGAAGAGGTGGCGGCCATCTTCAATTTTTGTGGACATGGCTCAACAGCTAGAGGCGTGTCACATGACCAACCCCTGAGTAATGATCTCCTGTCAATGGAAGAACAAAGCAGAATGTTGAATGAACAAGACATATGCTTAAAGTTAGAGCTCAGTCTAAGGAAATGTTCAACAAAGAAAGGCGAGTTGAAAAGCTAAATTATATGACGCAAGTGCATATTGGAAAAGGGTAGATTCAAATTTCTACAGAAGTTCCAAACTAAATAGTGAGCTAGACCGCCAAATAGCAATGTTGTAGAGAACTTCTTAGAGAAATGTAGACATCAATGAGGCAAACATCCTTGCACCAGAAGACATCAATGAGGCAAACGTCCTTGCACCAGAAGACATCAATGAGGCAAACGTCATTGCACCAGAAGACATCAATCAGGCAAACATCCTTGCACCAGAAGACATCAATGAGGCAAACGTCTTTGCAGCAGAAGACATCAATGAGGCAAACGTCTTTGCACCAGAAGACATCAATGAGGCAAACGTCCTTGCACCAGAAGACATCAATGAGGCAAACGTCCTTGCACCAGAAGACATCAATGAGCCAAACGTCTTTGCAGCAGTAGACATCAATGAGGCAAACATCCTTGCTCTCCTTTTTTAAGCATCAACTGCAGTCAGCGCAAATTCTTTACATTCCGAGCCATCAACATCCGCCACTGTTAAATCTCGTTCCAAGTCCCGTTCTCCAAAGAGAACTAGTTTATAGATTGTGTTCCTCCAGTCCCTAAGATCTTCTCCATCAGGTGTTCCACAACTAGAATCCCGTAAATCACCAACATTCAAAACTGCACATTCTGTAAATATTCAGCGTCTACGTTCTCACAAATAATGTTACGGCGATATAGTGTATCCCTCAATTAATCACATGCATTGGGGTTTAAATGTAGCAGTGACTGTGGAATGCAAGACTCGCGTGTCTCATAACCTCTCCTACGTAAGTCTACCTCACCTACGTGTTGGTGAATCCTGCAATACCCAGTAATCTTGCGAAAGGCTGGATTTTAACCCCAGCTGGAAGTAAGATGAGGCAGCAAACGAGGTTACGACGAAATCAATGCCCGCAGCTAGAGTAGAGGGGTAGAGCACACGCCACCATAGAACAGGTGCTGAAGACAGAGGTACCAGAGCTGAAGGTAGACACGCAACCCTCCCAGCTTTGTCTTAAATATGTCTTCACGCAAGTCTAATAAGGATCGATATGGTGAAGTTCCTCCAGAAATAAAACGGTACCTGGTACTGGACCAATCTCCGACCAGAAGAGGCACAGGCAGCGGCCGTCGACAGAGAAGGATGGCGTGGTGTTGTGAGGATGTCTTCACCTAGTTACAGGATGACCTGCTCTGGCTTGACTGGTTTAGAAGACTGCAGAGTCTTATACAACCAGTTATGCTTGGCTTCTTCAGCGTGCCGTTCACTACCAGGAGAATCACGTCGATCCTCCACCTTGATAGCCAGGTTGCCAGGACTGCCAGCACGTTTCCATGGAGACCTGCGTGGAAGTGAAGTAGTAGTCTTGGTCAGTATATTTCGCCTATCCTTGACTAACTGTGATCAGTATGTTCTGTCTGACCTGACTAACTTGTCCAATCCGTATATATTGTCTAAACCTGACTGACAAGTCCGATCAGTATGTTTTTAATTCACCAGACGTTAATCTCATCTCCCTTGAATTTCTATAAGATTAGCGTTACGTCGGTCACGTAGTAGTTGATCAGGTTGCATTCTCATGAGATGACCTATCCATTACAGTTTAGGTCTTGCTATGTGTTCAGCACAAGAAGCAGCACTCAAAATATTTAAAATGTCGTAACGTCTCATTCTCTCTTGGCCACAACGGTCACCTGGATGGAACACTAATGGTTTTTCTTAGACCAGGGATTCTCAACAATGGAGGATTCCGAGGGGAAAGAGGGGGGGGCATTAACATTTTTTAAAATTTGGTAGGGGAGGGGGTTAAAAACTTTGACTCTTTCTCAGCAAAGTGGGATTAACGTTTGAGTTGGACTGTCTTAGGAATGAGGGAATTGTATTCTGGACAAAATGGTGATTGGGTCAAAACGGGTTGAGAAGCACTGTCAGACATTCCATTCCGCACAATGCCATATTCTTTTACTGCACTACGGCTAAGGGCCAAGTGTAACACTGATAGCAAAGTGTTTATATAAATATACTCTTAATAAGTTGTCTTTTTGTTACCAACTTGATGTCAGGGCGTTTAAGTGTTGAAGTGGGTCAATAAGTCACAGCAGAGACTTTATGGTGTCTATTTGAATTTCAATCTGTGGTAAAAAAACCTCTTTCAGGTACTTAAACTTTTGGGACTGTTTCGGTTTAAAATTGCTTACATTTATGTTAAGTGGACCTAGTGTTTTGCTAGCGTTCATAATTTGTCTTTGATGGGTTGGTCTGTGTTTTTCCTGTGGCAGTACATGGCTGGAAATCATGGATGATTACCAAAACGCGAAGACAAAGAATCGAAT
>JAVGWX010000006.1:20907545-20942545 GCA_036924085.1 Ariolimax columbianus
GCACCATCTCCTGTAATCTAATCCTCAGCAATTTCCGCAAGCAGTACATGTAGAAATTTTTTAAATTTTCCGACATATAGACGGTACAGGTCTCACACAACCGCCTACAAGAACAAGGCGGCACAGCTAAAAATTAACTAAACAAAGGTCCAGATTAGATATAAGGAAATACTTTTTTAGTCAGAGAGTGGGGAATGCTTGGATTACATTGCCACAGGAAGTAGTGGAGGCAGGATTAATTAATGCATTCAAGAATATAGCAAGGAAATGTAAATGAAACTGCTTGTATACAGACTCTGCAGAAACTGCTAATCCAGTTTAATGACGTTAAGTTTATGTTAAGCATCAGCAACCTGAGCATTATCACTTATCATTTGTTCAACCTCGAGGTCTGCTTTTCAGTTGCACCCTTCCTTGCATTGCTTGTCTGGCCCAGGCAATCAGTCATTTCATTAACAAAGTGGATCGACACTAGCAGAACGAAGTATTAACATGCCCACAACCAGAGTGAGGTAAAAAATGACCCACTAATGAGGCAAAGCAAGAATGCCGGCCATTGGTAGAAGTAGAAGTTGATTCAACCACACAGAGATGCTGGTTGCGCGACTGTTAGTGCCGCGGGGATCAGTGGTAGTGCCGCGGGAATCAGTGGTAGTGCCGCGGGGATCAGTGGTAGTGCCGCGGGAATCGGTGGTAGTGCCGCGGGGATCAGTGGTAGTGTCACGGGGAGCAGCGGTAGTAGTCGCAGCTCGGTCGCTTGAATCTATCCCTACACAACTTGTGTCTCCATTAAATCCCTTTTTATGCCTCTTCATCTCGGGGGTTACTGAAAAAATAGAAAATTCACATACATGAATGAATGGATTAGTGTACGAGCTGATTAGTGTACGAGCTGATTAGTGTACGAGTGGATTAGTGTGCGAGCTGATTAGTGTACGAGTTGATTAGTGTACGAGCTGATTAGTGTACGAGCTGATTAGTGTACGAGCTGATTAGTGTGTGAGCTGATTAGTGTACGAGCTGATTAGTGTACGAGCTGATTAGTGTACGATGGGATTAGTGTACGAGCTGATTAGTGTACGAGGGGATTAGAGTACGAGGGGATTAGTGTATGAGGGGACTAGTGTACGAGCTGATTAGTGTGCGAGCTGATTAGTGTACGAGTGGATTAGTGTGCGAGCTGATTAGTGCACGAGTTGATTAGTGTGCGAGCTGATTAGTGTACGAGCTGATTAGTGTACGAGCTGATTAGTGTACGAGCTGATTAGTGTGCAAGCTGATTAGTGTACGAGCTGATTAGTGTACGAGTGGATTAGTGTGCGAGCTGTTTAGTGCACGAGTTGATTAGTGTACGAGCTGATTAGTGTACGAGCTGATTAGTGTATGAGGCGATTAGTGTACGAGGGGATTAGTGTACGAGCTGATTAGTGTACGAGCTGATTAGTGTACGAGCTGATTAGTGTACGAGCTGATAGTGTGCGAGCTGATTAGTGTACGCATGGATTAGTGTACGAGTGCATTAGTGTACGAGCTGATTAGTGTACGCGTGGATTAGTGTACGAGTGGATATGTGTACGAGCTGATTAGTGTACGAGCTGATTAGTGAACGCGTGGATTAGTGTACGAGTGGATTAGTGTACGAGTGGATTAGTGTACGAGCTGATTAGTGTACAAGCTGATTAGTGTACGAGCTGATTAGTGTACGAGCTGATTAGTGTGCGAGCTGATTAGTGTACGCATGGATTAGTGTACGAGTGCATTAGTGTACGAGCTGATTAGTGTACGCGTTGATTAGTGTACAAGTGGATATGTGTATGAGCTGATTAGTGTACGCGTGGATTAGTGTACGAGTGGATTAGTGTACGAGTGGATTAGTGTACGAGCTGATTAGTGTACGAGCTGATTAGTGTACGAGGGAATTAGTGTACGAGCTGATTAGTGTACGAGGGAATTAGAGTATGAGGGGATTAGTGTACAAGGGGATTAGTGTACGAGGGGATTAGTGTACGAGCTGATTAGTGTACGAGCTGATTAGTATGCAAGCTGATTAGTGTACGAGCTGATTAGTGTACGAAAGGATTAGTGTACGAGCTAATTAGTGTACGAGGGGATTAGTGTACGCTTGGATTAGTTTACGAGCTGATTAGTGTACGAGCTGATTAGGGTACAAGCTGATTAGTGTACGAGCTGATTTGCGCACGAGCTGATTAGTGTTCGAGCTGATTAGTGTACGCATGGATTAGTGTACGAGTGGATTAGTGTACGAGCTGATTAGTGTACGCGTGGATTAGTGTACGAGTTGATTAGTGTACGAGTGGATTAGTGTACGAGCTGATTATTGTGCAAGCTGATTAGTGTACGAGCTGATTAGTGTACGAGCTGATTAGTGTACGAGTGGATTAGTGTGCGAGTGGATTAGTGTACGAGCTGATTAGTGTGCGAGCTGATTAGTGTACGAGCAGATTAGTGTACGAGTGGATTAGTGTACGAGTGGATATGTGTACGAGCTGATAAGTGTACGAGCTGATTAGTGTACGCGTGGATTAGTGTACGAGTGGATTAGTGTACGAGTGGATTAGTGTACGAGCTGATTAGTGTACGAGCTGATTAGTGTACGAGCTAATTAGTGTACGAGGGGATTAGTGTACGCTTGGATTAGTGTACGAGCTGATTAGTGTACGAGCTGATTAGGGTACAAGCTGATTAGTGTACGAGCTGATTTGCGCACGAGCTGATTAGTGTTCGAGCTGATTAGTGTACGCATGGATTAGTGTACGAGTGGATTAGTGTACGAGCTGATTAGTGTACGCGTGGATTAGTGTACGAGTTGATTAGTGTACGAGTGGATTAGTGTACGAGCTGATTATTGTGCAAGCTGATTAGTGTACGAGCTGATTAGTGTACGAGCTGATTAGTGTACGAGTGGATTAGTGTGCGAGTGGATTAGTGTACGAGCTGATTAGTGTGCGAGCTGATTAGTGTACGAGCAGATTAGTGTACGAGTGGATTAGTGTACGAGCTGATTAGTGTACGAGCTGATTAGTGTACGAGCTGATTAGTGTACGAGTTGATTAGTGTACGAGTGGATTAGTGTACGAGCTGATTATTGTGCAAGCTGATTAGTGTACGAGCTGATTAGTGTACGAGCTGATTAGTGTACGAGTGGATTAGTGTGCGAGTGGATTAGTGTACAAGCTGATTAGTGTGCGAGCTGATTAGTGTACGAGCAGATTAGTGTACGAGTGGATTAGTGTATGAGCTGATTAGTGTACGAGCTGATTAGTGTACGAGCTGATTAGTGTACGAGCTGATTAGTGTACGAGTGGATTAGTGTGCGAGCTGATTAGTGTACGAGTGGATTACGAGCTGATTATTGCACTCGTGGATTAGTGTGCGAGTGGATTAGTGTGCGAGCTGATTAGTGTACGAGCTGATTAGTGTACGAGCTTTTTAGTGTACAAGTGGATTAGTGTGCGAGCTGATTAGTGTACGAGTGGATTAATAGCTGATTAGTGTACTCGTGGATTAGTGTGCGAGCTGATTAGTGTACGAGCTGAATAGTGTGCGAGCTGATTAGTGTACCAGCTGATTAGTGTACGAGCTGAATAGTGTGCGAGTGGATTAGTGTGCGAGCTGATTAGTGTACGAGTGGATTACGAGCTGATTAGTGTACTCGTGGATTAGTGTACGAGTGGATTAGTGTGCGAGCTGATTAGTGAACGAGCTGATTAGTGTACCAGCTTTTTAGTGTACGAGCTGATTAGTGTAAGAGTGGATTAGTGTGCGAGCTGATTAGTGTACGAGCTGATTAGTGTACCAGCTTTTTAGTGTACGAGCTGATTAGTGTAAGAGTGGATTAGTGTGCGAGCTGATTAGTGTACGAGCTGATTAGTGTACGAGCTGATTAGTGTACGAGCTGATTAGTGTACGAGCTGATTAGTGTACGAGCTGATTAGTGTACGAGTGGATTAGTGTGCGAGCTGATTAGTGTACGAGTGGATTACGAGCTGATTATTGCACTCGTGGATTAGTGTGCGAGTGGATTAGTGTGCGAGCTGATTAGTGTACGAGCTGATTAGTGTACGAGCTTTTTAGTGTACAAGTGGATTAGTGTGCGAGCTGATTAGTGTACGAGTGGATTAATAGCTGATTAGTGTACTCGTGGATTAGTGTGCGAGCTGATTAGTGTACGAGCTGAATAGTGTGCGAGCTGATTAGTGTACCAGCTGATTAGTGTACGAGCTGAATAGTGTGCGAGTGGATTAGTGTGCGAGCTGATTAGTGTACGAGTGGATTACGAGCTGATTAGTGTACTCGTGGATTAGTGTACGAGTGGATTAGTGTGCGAGCTGATTAGTGAACGAGCTGATTAGTGTACCAGCTTTTTAGTGTACGAGCTGATTAGTGTAAGAGTGGATTAGTGTGCGAGCTGATTAGTGTACGAGCTGATTAGTGTACCAGCTTTTTAGTGTACGAGCTGATTAGTGTAAGAGTGGATTAGTGTGCGAGCTGATTAGTGTACGAGCTGATTAGTGTACGAGCTGATTAGTGTACGAGCTGATTAGTGTGTGAGCTGATTAGTGTACGAGCTGATTAGTGTACGAGCTGATTAGTGTACGAGCTGATTAGTGTACGAGCTGATTAGTGTGTGAGCTGATTAGTGTACGAGCTGATTAGTGTACGAGCTGATTAGTGTACGATGGAATTAGTGTACGAGCTGATTAGTGTACGAAGGGATTAGAGTACGAGGGGATTAGTGTATGAGGGGACTAGTGTACGAGCTGATTAGTGTGCGAGCTGATTAGTGTACGAGTGGATTAGTGTGCGAGCTGATTAGTGCACGAGTTGATTAGTGTGCGAGCTGATTAGTGTACGAGTGGATTAGTGTACGAGCTGATTAGTGTACGAGCTGATTAGTGTGCGAGCTGATTAGTGTACGAGCTGATTAGTGTACGAGTGGATTAGTGTGCGAGCTGATTAGTGTATGAGTGGATTAGTGTACGAGGGGATTAGTGTACGAGCTGATTAGTGTACGAGCTGATTAGTGTGCGAGCTGATTAGTGTACGAGCAGATTAGTGTACGAGTGGATTAGTGTACGAGCTGATTAGTGTACGAGCTGATTAGTGTACGAGCTGATTAGTGTACTAGCTGATTAGTGTACGAGTGGATTAGTTTGCGAGCTGATTAGTGTACGAGTGGATTACGAGCTGATTATTGTACTCGTGGATTAGTGTGCGAGTGGATTAGTGTGCGAGCTGATTAGTGTACGAGCTGATTAGTGTACGAGCTTTTTAGTGTACGAGTGGATTAGTGTGCGAGCTGATTAGTGTATGAGTGGATTAAGAGCTGATTAGTGTACTCGTGGATTAGTGTGCCAGCTGATTAGTGTATGAGCTGAATAGTGTGCGAGCTGATTAGTGTACGAGCTGATTAGTGTACGAGCTGAATAGTGTACGAGTGGATTAGTGTGCGAGCTGATTAGTGTACGAGCTGATTAGTGTGTGAGCTGATTAGTGTACGAGCTGATTAGTGTACGAAAGGATTAGTGTACGAGTGAATTAGTGTGCGAGCTGATTAGTGTACGAGCTGATTAGTGTACGAGCTTTTTAGTGTACGAGCTGATTAGTGTACGAGTGGATTAGTGTGCGAGCTGATTAGTGTACGAGCTGATTAGTGTGTGAGCTGATTAGTGTACGAGCTGATTAGTGTACGAGCTGATTAGTGTACGGGCTGATAGTGTGCGAGCTGATTAGTGTACGCATGGATTAGTGTACGAGTGCATTAGTGTACGAGCTGATTAGTGTACGAGCTGATTAGTGTACGCGTGGATTAGTGTACGAGTGGATTAGTGTACGAGTGGATTAGTGTACGAGCTGATTAGTGTACAAGCTGATTAGTGTACGAGCTGATTAGTGTACGAGCTGATTAGTGTGCGAGCTGATTAGTGTACGCATGGATTAGTGTACGAGTGCATTAGTGTACGAGCTGATTAGTGTACGCGTTGATTAGTGTACAAGTGGATATGTGTATGAGCTGATTAGTGTACGCGTGGATTAGTGTACGAGTGGATTAGTGTACGAGTGGATTAGTGTACGAGCTGATTAGTGTACGAGCTGATTAGTGTACGAGGGAATTAGTGTACGAGCTGATTAGTGTACGAGGGAATTAGAGTATGAGGGGATTAGTGTACAAGGGGATTAGTGTACGAGGGGATTAGTGTACGAGCTGATTAGTGTACGAGCTGATTAGTATGCGAGCTGATTAGTGTACGAGCTGATTAGTGTACGAAAGGATTAGTGTACGAGCTAATTAGTGTACGAGGGGATTAGTGTACGCTTGGATTAGTGTACGAGCTGATTAGTGTACGAGCTGATTAGGGTACAAGCTGATTAGTGTACGAGCTGATTTGCGCACGAGCTGATTAGTGTTCGAGCTGATTAGTGTACGCATGGATTAGTGTACGAGTGGATTAGTGTACGAGCTGATTAGTGTACGCGTGGATTAGTGTACGAGTTGATTAGTGTACGAGTGGATTAGTGTACGAGCTGATTATTGTGCAAGCTGATTAGTGTACGAGCTGATTAGTGTACGAGCTGATTAGTGTACGAGTGGATTAGTGTGCGAGTGGATTAGTGTACGAGCTGATTAGTGTGCGAGCTGATTAGTGTACGAGCAGATTAGTGTACGAGTGGATTAGTGTACGAGCTGATTAGTGTACGAGCTGATTAGTGTACGAGCTGATTAGTGTACGAGTTGATTAGTGTACGAGTGGATTAGTGTACGAGCTGATTATTGTGCAAGCTGATTAGTGTACGAGCTGATTAGTGTACGAGCTGATTAGTGTACGAGTGGATTAGTGTGCGAGTGGATTAGTGTACAAGCTGATTAGTGTGCGAGCTGATTAGTGTACGAGCAGATTAGTGTACGAGTGGATTAGTGTATGAGCTGATTAGTGTACGAGCTGATTAGTGTACGAGCTGATTAGTGTACGAGCTGATTAGTGTACGAGTGGATTAGTGTGCGAGCTGATTAGTGTACGAGTGGATTACGAGCTGATTATTGCACTCGTGGATTAGTGTGCGAGTGGATTAGTGTGCGAGCTGATTAGTGTACGAGCTGATTAGTGTACGAGCTTTTTAGTGTACAAGTGGATTAGTGTGCGAGCTGATTAGTGTACGAGTGGATTAATAGCTGATTAGTGTACTCGTGGATTAGTGGGCGAGCTGATTAGTGTACGAGCTGAATAGTGTGCGAGCTGATTAGTGTACCAGCTGATTAGTGTACGAGCTGAATAGTGTGCGAGTGGATTAGTGTGCGAGCTGATTAGTGTACGAGTGGATTACGAGCTGATTAGTGTACTCGTGGATTAGTGTACGAGTGGATTAGTGTGCGAGCTGATTAGTGAACGAGCTGATTAGTGTACCAGCTTTTTAGTGTACGAGCTGATTAGTGTAAGAGTGGATTAGTGTGCGAGCTGATTAGTGTACGAGCTGATTAGTGTACCAGCTTTTTAGTGTACGAGCTGATTAGTGTAAGAGTGGATTAGTGTGCGAGCTGATTAGTGTACGAGCTGATTAGTGTGTGAGCTGATTAGTGTACGAGCTGATTAGTGTACGAGCTGATTAGTGTACGATGGAATTAGTGTACGAGCTGATTAGTGTACGAAGGGATTAGAGTTGGAGGGTATTAGTGTATGAGGGGACTAGTGTACGAGCTGATTAGTGTGCGAGCTGATTAGTGTACGAGTGGATTAGTGTGCGAGCTGATTAGTGCACGAGTTGATTAGTGTGCGAGCTGATTAGTGTACGAGCTGATTAGTGTACGAGCTGATTAGTGTACGAACTGATTAGTGTGTGAGCTGATTAGTGTACGAGCTGATTAGTGTACGAGCTGATTAGTGTACGAGCTGATTAGTGTACGAGCTGATTAGTGTGTGAGCTGATTAGTGTACGAGCTGATTAGTGTACGAGCTGATTAGTGTACGATGGAATTAGTGTACGAGCTGATTAGTGTACGAAGGGATTAGAGTACGAGGGGATTAGTGTATGAGGGGACTAGTGTACGAGCTGATTAGTGTGCGAGCTGATTAGTGTACGAGTGGATTAGTGTGCGAGCTGATTAGTGCACGAGTTGATTAGTGTGCGAGCTGATTAGTGTACGAGTGGATTAGTGTACGAGCTGATTAGTGTACGAGCTGATTAGTGTGCGAGCTGATTAGTGTACGAGCTGATTAGTGTACGAGTGGATTAGTGTGCGAGCTGATTAGTGCACGAGTGGATTAGTGTACGAGCTGATTAGTGTACGAGCTGATTAGTGTACGAGGGGATTAGTGTACGAGCTGATTAGTGTACGAGCTGATTAGTGTGCGAGCTGATTAGTGTACGAGCAGATTAGTGTACGAGTGGATTAGTGTACGAGCTGATTAGTGTACGAGCTGATTAGTGTACGAGCTGATTAGTGTACGAGCTGATTAGTGTACGAGTGGATTAGTTTGCGAGCTGATTAGTGTACGAGTGGATTACGAGCTGATTATTGTACTCGTGGATTAGTGTGCGAGTGGATTAGTGTGCGAGCTGATTAGTGTACGAGCTGATTAGTGTACGAGCTTTTTAGTGTACGAGTGGATTAGTGTGCGAGCTGATTAGTGTATGAGTGGATTAAGAGCTGATTAGTGTACTCGTGGATTAGTGTGCCAGCTGATTAGTGTATGAGCTAAATAGTGTGCGAGCTGATTAGTGTACGAGCTGATTAGTGTACGAGCTGAATAGTGTACGAGTGGATTAGTGTGCGAGCTGATTAGTGTACGAGCTGATTAGTGTGTGAGCTGATTAGTGTACGAGCTGATTAGTGTACGAAAGGATTAGTGTACGAGTGAATTAGTGTGCGAGCTGATTAGTGTACGAGCTGATTAGTGTACGAGCTTTTTAGTGTACGAGCTGATTAGTGTACGAGTGGATTAGTGTGCGAGCTGATTAGTGTACGAGCTGATTAGTGTGTGAGCTGATTAGTGTACGAGCTGATTAGTGTACGAGCTGATTAGTGTACGAGCTGATTAGTGTGTGAGCTGATTAGTGTACGAGCTGATTAGTGTACGAGCTGATTAGTGTACGATGGGATTAGTGTACGAGCTAATTAGTGTACTAGTGGATTAGTGTGCGAGCTGATTAGTGTAAGAGTGGATTACGAGCTGATTAGTTTACTCGTGGATTAGTGTACGAGTGGATTAGTGTGCGAGCTGATTAGTGTACGAGCTGATTAGTGTACGAGCTTTTTAGTGTATGAGCTGATTAGTGTACGAGTGGATTAGTGTGCGAGCTGATTAGTGTGCGAGCTGATTAGTGTGCGAGCTGATTAGTGTACGAGCTGATTAGTGTACGAGCTTTTAGTGTACGAGCTTCTTAGTGTACGAGCTGATTAGTGTACGAGTGGATTAGTGTGCGAGCTGATTAGTGTACGAGCTGATTAGTGTACGAGCTGATTAGTGTACGAGCTGATTAGTGTGTGAGCTGATTAGTGTACGAGCTGATTAGTGTACGAGCTGATTAGTGTACGAGCTGATTAGTGTACGAGCTGATTAGTGTGTGAGCTGATTAGTGTACGAGCTGATTAGTGTACGAGCTGATTAATGTACGATGGGATTAGTGTACGAGCTAATTAGTGTACGAGTGGATTAGTGTGCGAGCTGATTAGTGTACGAGTGGATTACGAGCTGATTAGTGTACTCGTGGATTAGTGTACGAGTGGATTAGTGTGCGAGCTGATTAGTGTACGAGCTGATTAGTGTACCAGCTTTTTAGTGTACGAGCTGATTAGTGTAAGAATGGATTAGTGTGCGAGCTGATTAGTGTACGAGCTGATTAGTGTACGAGCTGATTAGTGTACGAGCTGATTAGTGTGTGAGCTGATTAGTGTATGAGCTGATTAGTGTACGAGCTGATTAGTGTACGAGCTGATTAGTGTACGAGCTGATTAGTGTGTGAGCTGATTAGTGTACGAGCTGATTAGTGTACGAGCTGATTAGTGTACGATGGGATTAGTGTACGAGCTGATTAGTGTACGAGGGGATTAGAGTACGAGGGGATTAGTGTATGAGGGGACTAGTGTACGAGCTGATTAGTGTGCGAGCTGATTAGTGTACGAGTGGATTAGTGTGCGAGCTGATTAGTGCACGAGTTGATTAGTGTGCGAGCTGATTAGTGTACGAGTGGATTAGTGTACGAGCTGATTAGTGTAGGAGCTAATTAGTGTACGAGCTGATTAGTGTACGAGCTGTTTAGTGTACGAGCTGATTAGTGTGCGAGCTGATTAGTGCACGAGTGGATTAGTGTACGAGCTGATTAGTGTACGAGCTGATTAGTGTACGAGGGGATTAGTGTACTAGCTGATTATTGTGCAAGCTGATTAGTGTACGAGCTGAATAGTGTACGAGCTGATTAGTGTACGAGTGGATTAGTGTGCGAGTGGATTAGTGTACGAGCTGATTAGTGTGCGAGCTGATTAGTGTACGAGTGGATTAGTGTACGAGCTGATTAGTGTACGAGTGGATTAGTGTGCGAGTGGATTAGTGTACGAGCTGATTAGTGTACGAGCAGATTAGTGTACGAGTGGATTAGTGTACGAGCTGATTAGTGTACGAGCTGATTAGTGTACGAGCTGATTAGTGTACGAGCTGATTAGTGTACGAGTGGATTAGTTTGCGAGCTGATTAGTGTACGAGTGAATTACGAGCTGATTATTGTACTCGTGGATTAGTGTGCGAGTGGATTAGTGTGCGAGCTGATTAGTGTACGAGCTGATTAGTGTACGAGCTTTTTAGTGTACGAGTGGATTAGTGTGCGAGCTGATTAGTGTATGAGTGGATTAAGAGCTGATTAGTGTACTCGTGGATTAGTGTGCGAGCTGATTAGTGTATGAGCTGAATAGTGTGCGAGCTGATTAGTGTACGAGCTGATTAGTGTACGAGCTGAATAGTGTGCGAGCTGATTAGTGTACGAGCTGATTAGTGTACGAGTTGATTAGTATGCGAGCTGATTAGCGTACGAGCTCATTAGTGTGCGAGCTGATTAGTGTACGAGTGGATTAGTGTACGAGCTGATTAGTGTACGAGCTGATTAGTGTACGAGCTTTTTAGTGTACTAGCTGATTAGTGTACGAGTGGATTAGTGTGCGAGCTGATTAGTGTACAAGCTGATTAGTGTACGAGCTGATTAGTGTGTGAGCTGATTAGTGTACGAGCTGATTAGTGTACGAGCTGATTAGTGTACGAGCTGATTAGTGTACGAGCTGATTAGTGTACGAGCTGATTAGTGTACGATGGGATTAGTGTACGAGCTAATTAGTGTACGAGTGGATTAGTGTGCGAGCTGATTAGTGTACCAGTGGATTACGAGCTGATTAGTTTACTCGTGGATTAGTGTACGAGTGGGTTAGTGTGCGAGCTGATTAGTGTACGAGCTGATTAGTGTACGAGCTTTTTAGTGTACGAGCTGATTAGTGTACGAGTGGATTAGTGTGCGAGCTGATTAGTGTGCGAGCTGATTAGTGTACGAGCTGATTAGTGTACGAGCTGATTAGTGTACGAGCTGATTATTGTGCGAGCTGATTAGTGTACGAGCTGATTAGTGTACGAGCTGATTAGTGTGCGAGCTGTTTAGTGCACGAGTTGATTAGTGTACGAGCTGATTAGTGTACGAGCTGATTAGTGTACGAGCTGATTAGTGTACGAGCTGATTAGTGTGTGAGCTGATTAGTGTACGAGCTGATTAGTGTACGAGCTGATTAGTGTACGATGGGATTAGTGTACGAGCTGATTAGTGTGCGAGCTGATTAGTGTACGAGCAGATTAGTGTACGAGTGGATTAGTGTACGAGCTGATTAGTGTGCGAGCTGATTAGTGTACGAGTGGATTAGTGTGCGAGCTGATTAGTGTACGAGTGGATTAGTTTGCGAGCTGATTAGTGTACGAGCTGATTAGTGTACGAGCTGATTAGTGTGCGAGCTGATTAGTGTACGAGCTGATTAGTGTACGAGTGGATTAGTGTGCGAGCTGATTAGTGCACGAGTTGATTAGTGTGCGAGCTGATTAGTGTACGAGCTGATTAGTGTACGAGGGGATTAGTGTACGAGCTGATTAGTGTACGAGGGAATTAGTGTACTAGGGGATTAGTGTACAAGGGGATTAGTGTACGAGCTGATTAGTGTACGAGCTGATTAGTATGCGAGCTGATTAGTGTACGAGCTGATTAGTGTACGAAAATATTAGTGTACGAGCTGATTAGTGTACGAGCTGATTAGTGTACGAGCTGATTAGTGTACGAGCTGATTAGTGTGCGAGCTGATTAGTGTACGCATGGATTAGTGTACGAGTAGATATGTGTACGAGCTGATTAGTGTACGAGCTGATTAGTGTACGCGTGGATTAGTGTACGAGTGGATTAGTGTACGAGTGGATTAGTGTACGAGCTGATTAGTGTACAAGCTGATTAGTGTACGAGCTGATTAGTGTACGAGCTGATTAGTGTGCGAGCAGATTAGTGTACGCATGGATTAGTGTACGAGTGCATTAGTGTACGAGCTGATTAGTGTACGCGTGGATAAGTGTACAAGTGGATATGTGTACGAGCTGATTAGTGTACGCGTGGATTAGTGTACGAGTGGATTAGTGTACGAGTGGATTAGTGTACGAGCTGATTAGTGTACGAGCTGATTAGTGTGCGAGCTGATTAGTGTACGAGCTGATTAGTGTACGAGTGGATTAGTGTGCGAGCTGATTAGTGCACGACTGGATTAGTGTACGAGCTGATTAGTGTACGAACTGATTAGTGTACGAGCTGATTAGTGTACTCGTGGATTAGTGTACGAATGGATTAGTGTACGAGTGGATTAGTGTACGAGCTGATTAGTGTGCGAGCTGATTAGTGTACGAGCCGATTAGTCTGCGAGCTGATTAGTGTACGAGCTGATTAGTGTACGAGCTGATTAGTGTACGAGTGGATTAGTGTGCGTGCTGATTAGTGCACGACTGGATTAGTGTACGAGCTGATTAGTGTACGAGCTGATTAGTGTACGAGCTGATTAGTGTACGAGTTGATTAGTGTACGAGTGGATTAGTGTACGAGCTGATTATTGTGCAAGCTGATTAGTGTACGAGCTGATTAGTGTACGAGCTGATTAGTGTACGAGTGGATTAGTGTGCGAGTGGATTAGTGTACGAGCTGATTAGTGTGCGAGCTGATTAGTGTACGAGCAGATTAGTGTACGAGTGGATTAGTGTACGAGCTGATTAGTGTACGAGCTGATTAGTGTACGAGCTGATTAGTGTACGAGCTGATTAGTGTACGAGTGGATTACGAGCTGATTATTGCACTCGTGGATTAGTGTGCGAGTGGATTAGTGTGCAAGCTGATTAGTGTACGAGCTGATTAGTGTACGAGCTTTTTAGTGTACAAGTGGATTAGTGTGCGAGCTGATTAGTGTACGAGTGGATTAATAGCTGATTAGTGTACTCGTGGATTAGTGTGCGAGCTGATTAGTGTACGAGCTGAATAGTGTGCGAGCTGATTAGTGTACGAGCTGATTAGTGTACGAGCTGAATAGTGTGCGAGTGGATTAGTGTGCGAGCTGATTAGTGTACGAGTGGATTACGAGCTGATTAGTGTACTCGTGGATTAGTGTACGAGTGGATTAGTGTGCGAGCTGATTAGTGAACGAGCTGATTAGTGTACCAGCTTTTTAGTGTACGAGCTGATTAGTGTAAGAGTGGATTAGTGTGCGAGCTGATTAGTGTACGAGCTGATTAGTGTACGAGCTGATTAGTGTACGAGCTGATTAGTGTGTGAGCTGATTAGTGTACGAGCTGATTAGTGTACGAGCTGATTAGTGTACGAGCTGATTAGTGTACGAGCTGATTAGTGTGTGAGCTGATTAGTGTACGAGCTGATTAGTGTACGAGCTGATTAGTGTACGATGGAATTAGTGTACGAGCTGATTAGTGTACGAGGGGATTAGAGTACGAGGGGATTAGTGTATGAGGGGACTAGTGTACGAGCTGATTAGTGTGCGAGCTGATTAGTGTACGAGTGGATTAGTGTGCGAGCTGATTAGTGCACGAGTTGATTAGTGTGCGAGCTGATTAGTGTACGAGTGGATTAGTGTACGAGCTGATTAGTGTACGAGCTGATTAGTGTGCGAGCTGATTAGTGTACGAGCTGATTAGTGTACGAGTGGATTAGTGTGCGAGCTGATTAGTGCACGAGTGGATTAGTGTACGAGCTGATTAGTGTACGAGCTGATTAGTGTACGAGGGGATTAGTGTACGAGCTGATTATTGTGCAAGCTGATTAGTGTACGAGTTGAATAGTGTACGAGCTGATTAGTGTACGAGTGGATTAGTGTGCGAGTGGATTAGTGTACGAGCTGATTAGTGTGCGAGCTGATTAGTGTACGAGAAGATTAGTGTACGAGTGGATTAGTGTACGAGCTGATTAGTGTACGAGCTGATTAGTGTACGAGCTGATTAGTGTACGAGCTGATTAGTGTACGAGTGGATTAGTTTGCGAGCTGATTAGTGTACGAGTGGATTACGAGCTGATTATTGTACTGGTGGATTAGTGTGCGAGTGGATTAGTGTGCGAGCTGATTAGTGTACGAGCTGATTAGTGTACGAGCTTTTTAGTGTACGAGCTGATTAGTGTACGAGCTGATTAGTGTGTGAGCTGATTAGTGTACGAGCTGATTAGTGTACGAGCTGATTAGTGTACGAGCTGATTAGTGTGTGAGCTGATTAGTGTACGAGCTGATTAGTGTACGAGCTGATTAGTGTACGATGGAATTAGTGTACGAGCTGATTAGTGTACGAGGGGATTAGAGTACGAGGGGATTAGTGTATGAGGGGACTAGTGTACGAGCTGATTAGTGTGCGAGCTGATTAGTGTACGAGTGGATTAGTGTGCGAGCTGATTAGTGCACGAGTTGATTAGTGTGCGAGCTGATTAGTGTACGAGTGGATTAGTGTACGAGCTGATTAGTGTACGAGCTGATTAGTGTGCGAGCTGATTAGTGTACGAGCTGATTAGTGTACGAGTGGATTAGTGTGCGAGCTGATTAGTGCACGAGTGGATTAGTGTACGAGCTGATTAGTGTACGAGCTGATTAGTGTACGAGGGGATTAGTGTACGAGCTGATTATTGTGCAAGCTGATTAGTGTACGAGCTGAATAGTGTACGAGCTGATTAGTGTACGAGTGGATTAGTGTGCGAGTGGATTAGTGTACGAGCTGATTAGTGTGCGAGCTGATTAGTGTACGAGCAGATTAGTGTACGAGTGGATTAGTGTACGAGCTGATTAGTGTACGAGCTGATTAGTGTACGAGCTGATTAGTGTACGAGCTGATTAGTGTACGAGTGGATTAGTTTGCGAGCTGATTAGTGTACGAGTGGATTACGAGCTGATTATTGTACTGGTGGATTAGTGTGCGAGTGGATTAGTGTGCGAGCTGATTAGTGCACGAGCTGATTAGTGTACGAGCTTTTTAGTGTACGAGTGGATTAGTGTGCGAGCTGATTAGTGTATGAGTGGATTAAGAGCTGATTAGTGTACTCGTGGATTAGTGTGCCAGCTGATTAGTGTATGAGCTGAATAGTGTGCGAGCTGATTAGTGTACGAGCTGATTAGTGTACGAGCTGAATAGTGTGCGAGCTGATTAGTGTACGAGCTGATTAGTGTACGAGTTGATTAGTATGCGAGCTGATTAGCGTACGAGCTCATTAGTGTACGAAAGGATTAGTGTACGAGCTGATTAGTGTACAATGGGATTAGTGTACGAGCTGATTAGTGTACGAATGGATTAGAGTACGAGGGGATTAGTGTATGAGGGGACTAGTGTACGAGCTGATTAGTGTGCGAGCTGATTAGTGTACGAGTGGATTAGTGTGCGAGCTGATTAGTGCACGAGTTGATTAGTGTGCGAGCTAATTAGTGTACGAGTGGATTAGTGTACGAGCTGATTAGTGTACGAGCTGATTAGTGTGCGAGCTGATTAGTGTACGAGCTGATTAGTGTACGAGTGGATTAGTGTGCGAGCTGATTAGTGCACGAGTGGATTAGTGTACGAGCTGATTAGTGTACGAGCTGATTAGTGTACGAGGGGATTAGTGTACTAGCTGATTATTGTGCAAGCTGATTAATGTACTAGCTGAATAGTGTACGAGCTGATTAGTGTACGAGTGGATTAGTGTGCGAGTGGATTAGTGTACGAGCTGATTAGTGTGCGAGCTGATTAGTGTACGAGCAGATTAGTGTACGAGTGGATTAGTGTACGAGCTGATTAGTGTACGAGCTGATTAGTGTACGAGCTGATTAGTGTACGAGCTGATTACTGTACGAGTGGATTAGTTTGCGAGCTGATTAGTGTACGAGTGGATTACGAGCTGATTATTGTACTCGTGGATTAGTGTGCGAGTGGATTAGTGTGCGAGCTGATTAGTGTACGAGCTGATTAGTGTACGATGGGATTAGTGTACGAGCTGATTAGTGTGTGAGCTGATTAGTGTACGAGCTGATTAGTGTACGAGCTGATTAGTGTACGATGGGATTAGTGTACGAGCTAATTAGTGTACGAGTGGATTAGTGTGCGAGCTGATTAGTGTACGAGTGGATTACGAGCTGATTAGTTTACTCGTGGATTAGTGTACGAGTGGATTAGTGTGCGAGCTGATTAGTGTACGAGCTGATTAGTGTACGAGCTTTTTAGTGTATGAGCTGATTAGTGTACGAGTGGATTAGTGTGCGAGCTGATTAGTGTGCGAGCTGATTAGTGTGCGAGCTGATTAGTGTACGAGCTGATTAGTGTACGAGCTTTTAGTGTACGAGCTTCTTAGTGTACGAGCTGATTAGTGTACGAGTGGATTAGTGTGCGAGCTGATTAGTGTACGAGCTGATTAGTGTACGAGCTGATTAGTGTACGAGCTGATTAGTGTGTGAGCTGATTAGTGTACGAGCTGATTAGTGTACGAGCTGATTAGTGTACGAGCTGATTAGTGTACGAGCTGATTAGTGTGTGAGCTGATTAGTGTACGAGCTGATTAGTGTACGAGCTGATTAGTGTGCGAGCTGATTAGTGTACGAGCAGATTAGTGTACGAGTGGATTAGTGTACGAGCTGATTAGTGTACGAGCTGATTAGTGTACGAGCTGATTAGTGTACGAGCTGATTACTGTACGAGTGGATTAGTTTGCGAGCTGATTAGTGTACGAGTGGATTACGAGCTGATTATTGTACTCATGGATTAGTGTGCGAGTGGATTAGTGTGCGAGCTGATTAGTGTACGAGCTGATTAGTGTACGATGGGATTAGTGTACGAGCTGATTAGTGTACGAGGGGATTAGAGTACGAGGGGATTAGTGTATGAGGGGACTAGTGTACGAGCTGATTAGTGTACGAGCTGATTAGTGTGCGAGCTGATTAGTGTACGAGCTGATTAGTGTACGAGGGGATTAGTGTACTAGCTGATTATTGTGCAAGCTGATTAATGTACGAGCTGAATAGTGTACGAGCTGATTAGTGTACGAGTGGATTAGTGTGCGAGTGGATTAGTGTACGAGCTGATTAGTGTGCGAGCTGATTAGTGTACGAGCAGATTAGTGTACGAGTGGATTAGTGTACGAGCTGATTAGTGTACGAGCTGATTAGTGTACGAGCTGATTAGTGTACGAGCTGATTAGTGTACGAGTGGATTACGAGCTGATTATTGTACTCGTGGATTAGTGTGCGAGTGGATTAGTGTGCGAGCTGATTAGTGTACGAGCTGATTAGTGTACGAGCTTTTTAGTGTACGAGTGGATTAGTGTGCGAGCTGATTAGTGTATGAGTGGATTAAGAGCTGATTAGTGTACTCGTGGATTAGTGTGCGAGCTGATTAGTGTATGAGCTGATTAGTGTACGAGCTGATTAGTGTACGAGCTGAATAGTGTGCGAGCTGATTAGTGTACGAGCTGATTAGTGTACGAGTTGATTAGTATGCGAGCTGATTAGCGTACGAGCTCATTAGTGTACGAAAGGATTAGTGTACGAGTGAATTAGTGTGCGAGCTGATTAGTGTACGAGCTGATTAGTGTACGAGCTTTTTAGTGTACGAGCTGATTAGTGTACGAGTGGATTAGTGTGCGAGCTGATTAGTGTACAAGCTGATTAGTGTACGAGCTGATTAGTATACGAGCTGATTAGTGTGTGAGCTGATTAGTGTACGAGCTGATTAGTGTACGAGCTGATTAGTGTACGAGCTGATTAGTGTACGAGCTGATTAGTGTGTGAGCTGATTAGTGTACGAGCTGATTAGTGTACGAGCTGATTAGTGTACGATGGGATTAGTGTACGAGCTAATTAGTGTACTAGTGGATTAGTGTGCGAGCTGATTAGTTTACGAGTGGATTACGAGCTGATTAGTTTACTCGTGGATTAGTGTACGAGTGGATTAGTGTGCGAGCTGATTAGTGTACGAGCTGATTAGTGTACGAGCTTTTTAGTGTATGAGCTGATTAGTGTACGAGTGGATTAGTGTGCGAGCTGATTAGTGTGCGAGCTGATTAGTGTGCGAGCTGATTAGTGTACGAGCTGATTAGTGTACGAGCTTTTAGTGTACGAGCTTCTTAGTGTACGAGCTGATTAGCGTACGAGTGGATTAGTGTGCGAGCTGATTAGTGTACGAGCTGATTAGTGTACGAGCTGATTAGTGTACGAGCTGATTAGTGTGTGAGCTGATTAGTGTACGAGCTGATTAGTGTACGAGCTGATTAGTGTACGAGCTGATTAGTGTACGAGCTGATTAGTGTGTGAGCTGATTAGTGTACGAGCTGATTAGTGTACGAGCTGATTAATGTACGATGGGATTAGTGTACGAGCTAATTAGTGTACGAGTGGATTAGTGTGCGAGCTGATTAGTGTACGAGTGGATTACGAGCTGATTAGTGTACTCGTGGATTAGTGTACGAGTGGATTAGTGTGCGAGCTGATTAGTGTACGAGCTGATTAGTGTACCAGCTTTTTAGTGTACGAGCTGATTAGTGTAAGAGTGGATTAGTGTGCGAGCTGATTAGTGTACGAGCTGATTAGTGTACGAGCTGATTAGTGTACGAGCTGATTAGTGTGTGAGCTGATTAGTGTACGAGCTGATTAGTGTACGATGGGATTAGTGTACGAGCTGATTAGTGTACGAGGGGATTAGAGTACGAGGGGATTAGTGTATGAGGGGACTAGTGTACGAGCTGATTAGTGTGCGAGCTGATTAGTGTACGAGTGGATTAGTGTGCGAGCTGATTAGTGCACGAGTTGATTAGTGTGCGAGCTGATTAGTGTACAAGTGGATTAGTGTACGAGTATTAGTGTACGAGCTGATTAGTGTGCGAGCTGATTAGTGTACGAGCTGATTAGTGTACGAGTGGATTAGTGTGCGAGCTGATTAGTGCACGAGTGGATTAGTGTACGAGCTGATTAGTGTACGAGCTGATTAGTGTACGAGGGGATTAGTGTACTAGCTGATTATTGTGCAAGCTGATTAATGTACGAGCTGAATAGTGTACGAGCTGATTAGTGTACGAGTGGATTAGTGTGCGAGTGGATTAGTGTACGAGCTGATTAGTGTGCGAGCTGATTAGTGTACGAGCAGATTAGTGTACGAGTGGATTAGTGTACGAGCTGATTAGTGTACGAGCTGATTAGTGTACGAGCTGATTAGTGTACGAGCTGATTAGTGTACGAGTGGATTAGTTTGCGAGCTGATTAGTGTACGAGTGGATTACGAGCTGATTATTGTACTCGTGGATTAGTGTGCGAGTGGATTAGTGTGCGAGCTGATTAGTGTACGAGCTGATTAGTGTACGAGCTTTTTAGTGTATGAGCTGATTAGTGTACGAGTGGATTAGTGTGCGAGCTGATTAGTGTGCGAGCTGATTAGTGTGCGAGCTGATTAGTGTACGAGCTGATTAGTGTACGAGCTTTTAGTGTACGAGCTTCTTAGTGTACGAGCTGATTAGCGTACGAGTGGATTAGTGTGCGAGCTGATTAGTGTACGAGCTGATTAGTGTACGAGCTGATTAGTGTACGAGCTGATTAGTGTGTGAGCTGATTAGTGTACGAGCTGATTAGTGTACGAGCTGATTAGTGTACGAGCTGATTAGTGTACGAGCTGATTAGTGTGTGAGCTGATTAGTGTACGAGCTGATTAGTGTACGAGCTGATTAATGTACGATGGGATTAGTGTACGAGCTAATTAGTGTACGAGTGGATTAGTGTGCGAGCTGATTAGTGTACGAGTGGATTACGAGCTGATTAGTGTACTCGTGGATTAGTGTACGAGTGGATTAGTGTGCGAGCTGATTAGTGTACGAGCTGATTAGTGTACCAGCTTTTTAGTGTACGAGCTGATTAGTGTAAGAGTGGATTAGTGTGCGAGCTGATTAGTGTACGAGCTGATTAGTGTACGAGCTGATTAGTGTACGAGCTGATTAGTGTGTGAGCTGATTAGTGTACGAGCTGATTAGTGTACGATGGGATTAGTGTACGAGCTGATTAGTGTACGAGGGGATTAGAGTACGAGGGGATTAGTGTATGAGGGGACTAGTGTACGAGCTGATTAGTGTGCGAGCTGATTAGTGTACGAGTGGATTAGTGTGCGAGCTGATTAGTGCACGAGTTGATTAGTGTGCGAGCTGATTAGTGTACAAGTGGATTAGTGTACGAGTATTAGTGTACGAGCTGATTAGTGTGCGAGCTGATTAGTGTACGAGCTGATTAGTGTACGAGTGGATTAGTGTGCGAGCTGATTAGTGCACGAGTGGATTAGTGTACGAGCTGATTAGTGTACGAGCTGATTAGTGTACGAGGGGATTAGTGTACTAGCTGATTATTGTGCAAGCTGATTAATGTACGAGCTGAATAGTGTACGAGCTGATTAGTGTACGAGTGGATTAGTGTGCGAGTGGATTAGTGTACGAGCTGATTAGTGTGCGAGCTGATTAGTGTACGAGCAGATTAGTGTACGAGTGGATTAGTGTACGAGCTGATTAGTGTACGAGCTGATTAGTGTACGAGCTGATTAGTGTACGAGCTGATTAGTGTACGAGTGGATTAGTTTGCGAGCTGATTAGTGTACGAGTGGATTACGAGCTGATTATTGTACTCGTGGATTAGTGTGCGAGTGGATTAGTGTGCGAGCTGATTAGTGTACGAGCTGATTAGTGTACGATGGGATTAGTGTACGAGCTGATTAGTGTACGAGGGGATTAGAGTACGAGGGGATTAGTGTATGAGGGGACTAGTGTACGAGCTGATTAGTGTGCGAGCTGATTAGTGTACGAGTGGATTAGTGTGCGAGCTGATTAGTGCACGAGTTGATTAGTGTGCGAGCTGATTAGTGTACGAGTGGATTAGTGTACGAGCTTATTAGTGTACGAGCTGATTAGTGTGCGAGCTGATTAGTGTACGAGCTGATTAGTGTACGAGTGGATTAGTGTGCGAGCTGATTAGTGCACGAGTGGATTAGTGTACGAGCTGATTAGTGTACGAGCTGATTAGTGTACAAGGGGATTAGTGTACTAGCTGATTATTGTGCAAGCTGATTAATGTACGAGCTGAATAGTGTACGAGCTGATTAGTGTACGAGTGGATTAGTGTGCGAGTGGATTAGTGTACGAGCTGATTAGTGTGCGAGCTGATTAGTGTACGAGCAGATTAGTGTACGAGTGGATTAGTGTACGAGCTGATTAGTGTACGAGCTGATTAGTGTACGAGCTGATTAGTGTACGAGCTGATTAGTGTACGAGTGGATTAGTTTGCGAGCTGATTAGTGTACGAGTGGATTACGAGCTGATTATTGTACTCGTGGATTAGTGTGCGTGTGGATTAGTGTGCGAGCTGATTAGTGTACGAGCTGATTAGTGTACGAGCTTTTTAGTGTACGAGTGGATTAGTGTGCGAGCTGATTAGTGTATGAGTGGATTAAGAGCTGATTAGTGTACTCGTGGATTAGTGTGCGAGCTGATTAGTGTATGAGCTGAATAGTGTGCGAGCTGATTAGTGTACGAGCTGATTAGTGTACGAGCTGAATAGTGTGCGAGCTGATTAGTGTACGAGCTGATTAGTGTACGAGTTGAATAGTATGCGAGCTGATTAGCGTACGAGCTCATTAGTGTACGAAAGGATTAGTGTACGAGTGAATTAGTGTGCGAGCTGATTAGTGTACGAGCTGATTAGTGTACGAGCTTTTTAGTGTACGAGCTGATTAGTGTACGAGTGGATTAGTGTGCGAGCTGATTAGTGTACAAGCTGATTAGTGTACGAGCTGATTAGTGTACGAGCTGATTAGTGTGTGAGCTGATTAGTGTACGAGCTGATTAGTGTACGAGCTGATTAGTGTACGAGCTGATTAGTGTACGAGCTGATTAGTGTGTGAGCTGATTAGTGTACGAGCTGATTAGTGTACGATGGGATTAGTGTACGATGGGATTAGTGTACGAGCTAATTAGTGTACGAGTGGATTAGTGTGCGAGCTGATTAGTGTACGAGTGGATTACGAGCTGATTAGTTTACTCGTGGATTAGTGTACGAGTGGGTTAGTGTGCGAGCTGATTAGTGTACGAGCTGATTAGTGTACGAGCTTTTTAGTGTACGAGCTGATTAGTGTACGAGGGGATTAGTGTGCGAGCTGATTAGTGTGCGAGCTGATTAGTGTACGAGCTGATTAGTGTACGAGCTGATTAGTGTACGAGCTGATTATTGTGCGAGCTGATTAGTGTACGAGCTGATTAGTGTACGAGTGGATTAGTGTGCTAGCTGTTTAGTGCACGAGTTGATTAGTGTACGAGCTGATTAGTGTACGAGCTGATTAGTGTACGAGCTGATTAGTGTACGAGCTGATTAGTGTGTGAGCTGATTAGTGTACGAGCTGATTAGTGTACGAGCTGATTAGTGTACGATGGGATTAGTGTACGAGCTGATTAGTGTACGAGGGGATTAGAGTACGAGGGTATTAGTGTATGGATTTGTTTATGTGTTAATGAGTGTATGTATGAATTATAATATGATTGAATGGATGGGTTATTTGGCACATGGATGGATCATCAGTGAGTAAGTGAAAGGACGAGTTGGTATGTGCAGTTGAGCTGAAAACAGACTGCACCTCTGCAACCTGGATGATAGAATGGGGATTGAAGAAGGAAGCGTCAACCTGGCTGAGATAATAGGGATTGAAGATGGAAGCTGCAAACTGGCTGATAGAATGGGGATTGAAGAAGGAAGCAATCCCGGTCCCCAAAATTATGTGCTGAAATCGGATCTCTTTGGCCGTAAGGCGCAGATATCCCCTTAATACGGGACACTGCAAGCCATGATCAAGACCTTTTCTTCGAAATGCTAACGATCTTTACCTATTAAACTCTGAGAACATTTAACTTTGAAATCCTAAGATTTCTTCGAAATTTCTGAAGATCTATTTCTCTGAAAAGCCAAGTACTTGTTTCTTATAAAAGGCTAAAACCCTTTCCTCTAAAATGTCAAGAATCTGTTTTCTGAGCGGCCAAAGTATTTTCCCTATAAAATGCTACGAATCTTATATATTTGTATTGATATTTGTATTGAAATTTGAACAAATGATAAGGACTGTTGTCTCACGAATGTTAAGAAAATTTTCCTATAAAATGTTAAGTATTTTTTCCTTGAAACTGCTAAGAACCTTTACCTCTAAAATGTTGAAGACCTTTATGTATAGAATTTCAAGAACCTTAACCTTTTAATTGCTAAGGACCTTTTCTTCTATAATGCCAAGGACCTTTCCCACAGACATTGTTGTTTGCGAATGCACACAATTGGTAGGTTAGTCTTTGGTGCGCCCTGAAAGGGACGTTAAGTGGCGGGTTGCAGTGGCTTTCTGTACATCCCTAGCGCTCTGAGGAAAGTGGAACGGGGTCCTCCAGGCGGTTATGCTATGCTTAGCTTAATCTGCGTGTCGCTCACTACTATGGGGATCGCGTCGATCACTCCCGCGTTAGACAGGCTGCCATGAAAACGGCCCATTTCCATGGAGTGCTACTAGGAAGCCAAGGTGAGGGTCTTGGCTAGTATACTTTGCCTGACCCTGACTAACATATCTGATCAATATATTTTGCCTGACCCTGACTAACATATCTGATCAATATATTTTGCCTGACCCTGACTAACATATCTGATCAATATATTTTGCCTGACCCTGACTAACATATCTGATCAATATATTTTGCCTGACCCTGACTAACATATCTGATCAATATATTTTGCCTGACCCTGACTAACATATCTGATCAATATATTTTGCCTGACCCTGACTAACATATCTGATCAATATATTTTGCCTGACCATGACTAACATATCTGATCAATATATTTTGCCTGACCATGACTAACATATCTGATCAATATATTTTGCCTGACCCTGACTAACATATCTGATCAATATATTTTGCCTGACCCTGACTAACATTTCTGATCAATATATTTTGCCTGACCCTGACTAACATATCTGATCAATATATTTTGCCTGACCCTGACTAACATATCTGATCAATATATTTTGCCTGACCCTGACTAACATATCTGATCAATATATTTTGCCTGACCCTGACTAACATATCTGATCAATATATTTTGCCTGACCCTGACTAACATATCTGATCAATATATTTTGCCTGACCCTGACTAACATATCTGATCAATATATTTTGCCTGACCCTGACTAACATATCTGATCAATATATTTTGCCTGACCCTGACTAACATATCTGATCAATATATTTTGCCTGACCCTGACTAACATATCTGATCAATATATTTTGCCTGTCTAGACGTTAGTCTTCCTGCAATTTAACTGACAAAATAAGTAACCATTCCTCTTAAATGTCATGAACCTATTCCTCTAGCATGCTAAGGGCATTTACTTCTAAACTACCAAGGACCTCTACCTCCAAAATTCTAAGGATGTTTTTTTCTTTAATAGGTTTGAAATCCTTGTAATATCTCGTTGTGCTTCTAAAGATTGTATGCGATTTAATGAGACGCCAATCTAACAAATCATACTCATCCCTAGGCAGCGGAGAACTCAGCTTCACTTGGGGAGTCTGCAGGAATTTCCGTCGACATGCTACGCATGAACATTAGACTCAGCAGTTGGACATGACAGAGGTCGTACGGCGCAACGGCCCTTTGACGCCGAAGCGAAATTTATTATTATTAATCTAGCAAACTGCAAGGGACAAATAACTGCACTGACATACCAACACTGAAAACTAATTTATTAAGACACTTTAGAAGGTGGAACATTACCAATATACAAACGATGCGACAGACCAATAGACAAAGAGACAAGACATCAATCTTACTGCAGAGCCCGTGACGACATATCTGATAGTCATATTTCAGATTTTGAGTTGTACAGTTTGAACATCTTTCACCAACCACGTAGGGTTTGTAGTAGACCAGGTTCCTGTCGATATCATCATGTGTTGTTAATATATAAGTAGTAATTCATTAGAAGAAGATGTACTAGTGGTAGTAATAGTAGCAGCAGCAGTAACAGTAATAGTTGCATAAGAATGAGTAACGTAGTAGTAGTGACAGTAATGATGATAGTATTGATAATAGTAGCAGTAGTAGTTGTTTTAGCAGGTGCAGCAGTAGTAGTAGTAAAATCAGTAGAAATAGTAGTAGAAGCAGCAGTAGTAGTAGTAGTAGTAGTAGTAGAAGTAGTAGCAACAGTAGTAATAGTAGTAGTAGTAGTAGTATCATCAACAGAGGTAGTAGTAGTAGCAATAGTAGTAGAAGTGGCAGTAGTAGTAGCAGCAGCAGTGTAGTAAAAGTGGCAGTATAAGTAGTAGCAGCAGTAGTAGTAGTAGTAGTAGCAGCAGTAGTAGTAGTAGTAGTAGTAGTAGTAGTAGTAGTATCTAAAACATACAGCTCATGTACGGAGAACATAGCAATATACGAGATTCTTCAAATTGGATCAAAGATTACGCATAGTGACAATACATAATAATAAAAAATGAAAGATTTAGGACATACTTAGAGAGACCAGCGAAAAGAGAAGTTAAATAAGTGGTTGTTGTTTCATGAAAACGGAAGTGAATACCATAAAAACAAACTATATTTTGGTACACCTACTGGCCATTGTAGCTGCATGATAAAAACACTGCAGGAGTAGGATATTTGCTGACAGTAAAGTTGCTGCAGGTTTTCATTGCGCATCCGATCCGTGATGACTTTGCTGTTACCATCTGGAGATAGATATGTTTTGTTGTGAACGACGTACGAGAAGGTGCAACTTATTTCTAAAGTGAAGATCGAGAAAGTACACTGATTGCAGCAGACACCAGAATAGAAGTTGTAAAATGGAGAGGGTTTAAGCGACTGCAGGGTTAGAAAGTAATAGATTTATTGATCGGATTAATTTGAAACTAAATCCAAAGTTTTGATGCTGTATGATGAATGGTAGGTGGTAATGTTTTATGATGCGTTGTAGGTGGTAATGTTGTAAGTTGTATGGTAATGGTAATGATGTAAGTTGTATAGTAGGTGGTAATGTCGTAAAATATTTAGTAGAAGGTAATGTAATATGTGTATTGGGTGGTAGTTTCAGAAAGTGTACAGAAAGCAATGATCGTAAAATAATACCGTGAATTCTTATTCCATTGATATCTAGGAATAGTTTGAATAATAATTATATTAAATAAAATTTGATTACATATACTTAAATTACACTTACTTACATTACACAATTCACATTACACTTATTTACATTACACTTATTTTACACATTTTCAAGTTACACTTACTTATATTACACTTACATTATACATACGTATATTACACATACATTTAATACATATGCGTATATTACGCTTACATTACACATACAAGGTGCTTGTCATAAGTCTTTACCAGAACAAATTACAAACACATATGCCAAAAATTTTAAAGACAATGCCCCTGATGTTGCAAAAATGAAGCGGGGAGTGTTAGCTGGGTTTTTTCACATGATGAGCACTGACAATGCACCCAACCATAGACTTTGTCCAGAGGGTGAGAATTCCTGGTGCCGCTTCCAAAGAACTCTGAAGACATGGTTGCGCGAACAACATAGGCCTACATTTTCGGCAGAAGTTGGCAGACTCATCTACCCAATTGTGACAAGGCTGAAAGATACAAATCTCCTCCTGCAAAAATGGGTACGCAGAATTCCAATGAAATTTTCAACTCATTGATTTGGCAGCGCTGCCCTAAAACAACATTTGCTTCACTATCAGCGGTAGAGCCGGCAACTTCCTTTGCCACTCTATCTTTCAACTGTGGTCCTGTAGGGCTAAAAATGGTAACAGACAGAATTGAACTGGAATGGGGTGTTGTAAATCCCACACAAGCTACTCGAATGCTGAACAAAAAATACTATGATTCAAGAAGATGAACATCAAAGTGGAAAAGGAAAAACCTTAAAAGAAGACGTCTTGGACGGGAACATCAGCACGAGTTAGCAGGAGGTGAAACATATGTTGCTGGTGCATTTAACAATTAATTGTGTTTGCAAATGACTATGTATATGTTGCTTATTTTTAAAAAAACAATGTAAGAATACTTTTTTGTTGTTATTAAACTTATTTTTATTTGCTTTAAAAGTTTAAAATTGAATTATCTCAAAATCTTTTTTCCCCATTTATTATGTATCTGAAACCTTAAAATCTAAACTAATATAGAGGTTGGAAACATGCAATTTGGTGTGTACATTTCTTATACACTTTTTTGGTAATGTTTTAAAGAAAAGTTATTTGGTCAAAGATATTTTATTAAAAAACATTTTTTATGCCAAATGTTGATGTATTTTATCGACTTTTCGTGGGGCTCAAATAGAAAAATTTAACAAAAATATATTTTTGAAGCTTTTTCAGAAAATAAAATGCCCTTTCCCTAGAAATATGCTTAACATTCATGGATCATTTATATTGTTTTCAATACATATGTTGTTTTTTTTTTAAATTGAAGGTATCTGCAAGGAAGCATTTTTTCAAGGTCACGCATTTATCATGGCAATCGAGTATTTTTTTTTTTAAACCTGCAAATATATTTACATTCATAGCATAACATTACCATTATAAAATATTTAGTCTGATTTTATTAATAACAAAAAAAAATTTTTTTTGTAGCCTGGCCCCTTAAACTGTCTATACCAGTTTTTCACATGAGCATACAAAGGACAGAATTCCACAAAAACTGGTTCCATCTCCCTGTGTATTTATGTAGGTGTTTTTCCCTGTAACATCAAGATTTTTATCAGTTCTGGCCTCTGATTTCCCCATTGTTCTGCCAAACCGTTAGAGTAGCAGATCCGGTCAATAAGGTGTTGCGCCATGCACCATGCCGGGTAAACCCATCGAGGAGGGAAATTCATACTTCTCAAGTCCAGTACAGATTGAATGAGCTACATGTGTGCTAAATTTTAACTTTCACTTCCTACTACTTCATAGTCAGTGTAAAGACATGACAAGCCTTCATAGTCAGGGTAAAGACTTATGACAACCTTCATAGTCAGGGTAAAGACTTATGACCAGCCCCTTGTATATTACACATATTTTATTACACTTACCCATTTTACGCTTATTCATATAATGTATCAAGATTGTGTTGGAGGAAATCGCTATTGACGGGTTTTCTTACTAGTTTTTTGACAAATTGGAAACAATTTACGAGGTGCGTTCAATTAAAACTGGGACTTTTTGTTCAACTTTTGTCTGAATAGGTTATAGAACTATTGTCATTAGTTAAGGGCACTTGTGTCTTATTACTGCAAGGTGGCCCAATTGTCATGGGCCAGTCACGTGATAGATAAATACAAATTGCGGACAACACTGTTACTGCTTGCATCACAATACGGTGATGTGACACTCAGCTAGAGTAAGACATTTGAATGGTGTAAACGTTTTAGAGAAAGCCGTACATCCGCCAGTGATTACACCAGAAGTGGTGGCTCTCAACAACCCACAGACATTTCTGTGAATGTCCAGATTGAGGAACGCCTTATCCTGAAAAATCGTCGCATAAACTGTCGCGAAATAGCAGAAAAAACCTGCCGAAGACGGATGTGTCGGACCGAAAGGTGTAAATATCGCAGGCAAACTGTAAACTAGCGACACAACGCAAATCCGCTCTCCGGACTACACCCTGCTACTTGCAAAGCCTTGTTTAGGGCTTGGTAGCGGGAAATTGAGAATGAACGCAGAAGAAGAAGAAGAAGCAGAAAAAAAACTGCTTGGTTTGATCACAAAGTGCATCTTGTTTCTGCAAGATAACGCTCGACCTCATATGGCCAACCAGACTACGTGCCATCTGCAGCAACTCGTTCCAAGACATTTCCACATGTTTGGATTCCTAAAACTGTACCTTGGAGGTCAGCATTTTAGCACTAATACGCATGTTGTCTTGGATTAGTTCAGAAATACTAACAAATCTTTCTATGCTAAAGCTTTTTAAAGCATTACTTAAACGTTGGGATAAGTGCATAAACTAAGGAGGAGAATATATCGAAAAATAAATGACATTTTAACTACTCGAAAATTATTAATTTCTTTCCTTACACAAAAATAGGTCTCGGTTTGACTTGAACCCCCACCCTAAAAAAACAAATGTGCATACCATTCTTCTGTGTTTCAATATTTCAAAGCCATCTTCTTCATATTCTTTCTCTTCTTCTCCCCTGTCTTCTGCGTCAAAACGTCCAGTGCCAAATGCAGATGCAGTACGTGTTTTGCAAGAGTGCACTAGTTCATCTCGTATGCATGCATGCATATACACACATACAAACACGCATACACACACATACATACAAATGTCTTCTTGATCTTGATGATTCGTTCCTCAGCTTTCTGTGGGGCCCAAATTCACCACTAGAATACCCTGTCTTAGGCCACGGTAGTCCAGTGGGTGTTAAGCATTCCACAAGAGGCGCCTTGGATGTTGTTGTGAACAACGAGGGAGTCTGTCCAAAGCATTGGAGGTCTTCCCACGCGCGCATTTTTGCCTCTAGGTACACCACACGACAACCTTTCACAATTATGTTGCTGTGGGTATATTACTTTGGGGTCACATCGCGTTCCAACTTTTCACAATTCTATTGTACACATATTATTCTAGGCTCATACCTCACTACAACCGTTATCAATTCCATTGCCATGAACTTAGCTGTTAGTATGTTAATATGTGTTTTGTTTGCCAGAAGAAGTGAAACGAGATACTAGAAGAAGTGGGCAATTGACGAAGCTGTAGAATGGCATAAACTTTACGATTATTTCCATAAATGCAAATAATGTTAGTAATAAAATAGAACATTGTCAAAGTTACCACGCGGTAGTGTCCACATGTCTGTCTGTGGGTGCAGGTAGGCGTGATAATGTCATATTTGCTCCCTTCTTCCCAAAACATCCACAAGGCTTCTTCAATGTTGTACCCGGGAGCTAGGAAAAGTTTACAATTTTTAAAATAAATACTATGTTTAATAACACATATATGCGAGTTTGGCAGAGTGTGAATAAATATAATCTAAGAAGAACAAATGTAACAAACGTAGACCCCATACTGGCAGGGGTCCAATATTTTTCATGCAAGACATCTGGTAAATCGAAAAAGTTGGAGGTTAGACCAAATATTAAACAAATTGGTGGATAAAGTTTAGAACTTCGGCAAAGGTACTGTTCTGGTGTTAGAGACCCCATTGCTTAAAATAAATGCAAATAATAGCACAGTGAAACCACGCAAAACGCTTTAGCCCGGGCTTCCTGAAGGAGGCAAACTGAAGTAGTAACTCTAAACTGACTAGAGTGAAAAAGGGACAAGTAAAGTCTGTGCAAGGGCATTTATAATAGATCAATCAATCAATCAATCAAACTGGCTTCCGTGTAAAATAAATCCTCAAAACAAATTTAAGCCATGATTATTTGTTCTTAACCGCCATGTTCAGTTTCCTTCACATTTCCACTATCTTGTGTCAATTAGCTTCAATTTAGTTTTTGGCCCACACTTGTTTCTCGTTCCAGTATATCAATCTAATAATTTATTATTTTTGCGGCCACATGGACAACAATGCATGTACGTTCCAGATACCAAGTATAGACACTCCCCTAGACTATAAAAGTTTCAAATCTTAACTGCTTTCTCTGCACTGCGTCATTAGCCTTCTTGGCAGAGAATGTGCATAATTTGTTAACTGAAAGTCGATATTAATTGCTAGAATTAAATGAACAAGTAACAGCACTACGTTGAATGGCTATGAATATTTGAAAAATCAAAGCAACAACATTTAACAAAACATCTAGATTCGTTTTCTTCAGCCTCAGTTAAAGATCTCCGAAGTCGTGAACATCAGATATAAAGAATGTTCGAGAAATATGTAAACTTCATCAAGTGAAGAAAGTGGATTCTGATGGTTCTAGCTGGTTGTATATTGTTTTTGCTTTTCCTACTCCACCTCTTATTTCGATTCTCTGCGTTTATTAAAAGGGAGCAAGACAAGGATCTATGCTCTTACCTTAGCTATATAACATCTATAGGAGAAATCTTAGAGAGAAGACCAGAACATTGAAAGTTTCGATATATCTACGAGTGGCGGTTGCGAGAGTTCAGAGTTACTATACGAAGACGACACAGGAGGGCTAGAACAGCTACTTTCAGCTGCAAATGGACATAGTAAAGATAAAAACTTGTTTATAAACAGAAACAAAACAAAGATATGACCATCCACAAAACACAATGTCAACATAAATTTACAGTCGGTGTTGTGGAAATTGATCAGGTCACGCATTTTGAATATCTGGGCTCAAGAATTAACAAAAATGGCGACTCCTCAAAATAATCAGAAGACGACTAGCCATGGCAACGAAGAGGCCAAACAGCCTGAAGAAATTATGGCAGAGCACCAATAAAACAACAAAAGTGAAAGTCTTGAGAGCCTGTGTTTTCCTGTGGCAGCATATGGCTGCGAATCAAGGACGATTACCAAAACGTCTAGACAAAGAATCGAATCCTTCGAATCAAAATGTTACAGAAAGATCATCAGAATACCCTGGACGAAGATAAAGACAAATATAGACATTCGACAAGAGTTGAACATAGAGGAGAACTGGATTATCAATTCCATTTTGGCCAAAAAATGTAAACACTTTAGTCACATCAAGAGACACAACGGTCTCGAGAGAGTAAATGATGAAAGGTATGGTGCCAGGCAAAAGAGGCAGGGGTCGACCAAGAAGACGATGGCACCAAGATATCCAGGAATGCCTGAGTATGACTGTGGCGGAGGCTGAGGTTTTGGCAAGGGAAACAGTTTCTTTCAGACAAACTGTTATGGGAGCGACGTTCTATACAGGACATGCTACAGGGTGATGAAGTCTTTTAAATACATATATATAATAAGTTGTCTATCACATCAAAGACCAGATGAGAAAGGACAAGGACAGAGCTTACGAATTCAACAGCATCGCTACTTCAGTTATGGTATATGGCTGCGAGGTTTGTAAACTATGACCATCAAATTCATAGAAGTTTCAGGTTGCTCAAAAGGCAATGGATCACAGAGCATTGGTAGTCTCTCTACAACACCTAAATTAGGTACCACACCACATTCAATGACGTCGACGCATTGTTAAGAAAATAAATATGGTCCTGGGGGTGTGGTGCGCATGTCTGACAACAGATGGACATGAAATATGTCGTTCTGATGGTCCTGCAACTCTAAACATTTGCTCACAAATTAGGTTTAGAGACGGCCAGAGTAAAGATCTTCGTCCAACATTATACTTTTAGGTAAACAATTAAAAGGAGTTTGAACAACATTTGCCAACCTGGCATCAATCACTTGTTGTGTCGATTAAATACCAGACCACAGGTTACAGCTCAAAGACCAGAGTTATATATATATATATGCTAAATAAAAATAGATGACGGACGAGTAGGAGCCGAAATAAAAACAGAATCCGAAATAGCACAGCACAATTATTTAGGTTCAGTCTTCAAAATGAAACATATATTCATTTCCAAATATATCCAAAAGACAATTTATCACAAGTATATATACATACACACAAGGTGTAGATCCCTTGTGTACATTAGTGTTCTCACCAACAGTTATACCTACTACACAACCACATCTCCTACACTACCACACCTACTACACAACCACATCTCCTACACTATCACACCTACTACACAACCACATCTCCTACACTATCACACCTACTACACAACCACATCTCTTCCATTCCAACGTCCAATTGTGGTACCAATTCAAAACGGGGACCGCCAAGCCGAACCCGTCTCACCGAACCTATTGTTCGCATGTTTGGAATCAGTCGTTAGCCGATGCAACTGGGGCACCGTTGGCATCCTTATTGACGGTAGACGCCTCAATCATCTTCGATTTGTCGATGACATATTGCTCATCACAGAGCCAACAGCAGAAGCCAACCAAATGAGGCAGCTACTCGATGGAGAGGGCAAGAAAGCGGGTCTGGAGATGAATGTCTCGAACACTAAAGTGTGGTGCAAGCGCTTCGCCACATGTGATCCAGTCTTCCTTGGCGAGGTACGATTAGAAGATGTCAACGAGTACATTTATCTTGAACGTCTTCTCAATATGGAGAATAACCTGGAACCTGAACTGACAAGACGTCGCCGCTAGGGTTGGGCAGCATTCTCTCATCTATTAACACGGTCCTGGACAGTTGCCATGACCAAGACATACGAGCCTGTCTCTTCAATTCAACTGTACTCTCTGCCATGTGCTACGGTGTGGAGAAGTGGACACTAACAAAATCACTAGAGGAAAAATTGAAAGTGACTCAGGCCTCTCTTGAGAAACGCTTGATCGGAATCACTCTCCGGAACCAACGTATGCAAGATCTCCATAATTCTAACATAAAACGATTTTCCATGGGGAAAGATTCGGTAATCCAAACAGACAAGGCAAAACATAGATGGGTAGGTCTCATGTTGCGATGAAACGATAGAGAACAGCGACAGCAGTCTGGTAAACATGTGGTAAGAAGAGACCGCGGGGAAGACCTCCAATGCGTTGGTCAGAATCCCTTGCTGTACGCTGCAACATCCGAGATGCCTCTAGAGAAACGCTTACCACGCACTGGACTTCCATGGCGCAAGACAGGGTCAGCTGGAGACGAAGTTGGGACCCGCAGCTACGCTGAGGAACGGATCATCAAGATCAAGATATATATTTAAACATATATACATCATCATCATGTAGCATGTTCTTGTCTCATCACAGCAAGTCTACACGCCTGCTCTATATTCATGTTTAGGATGTCCTAGATATATTATGTCCATCTACGCCTTAGTCGGCTTCTGCCTCGTCTTTCTGAAACAATGCCCTCCACAACTGCTTTTCCCAGTATGTCATGGCGCTTGATGTGGCCGAAAACCCTAAGATCCGAGACGTAACATGATTTATAAGTTCTCTTCGACACTCACATCTTCCAAGATGGCTGTATTTGTTTTCTCTACCCAAGATATTTCTCAGATTGAAGATGTGATCTATTGTGCTTCTGCCTTGTTTGAATCCTCCATGCGTTTCATATATTACATATTCTACTTTCTTTTCTAGATAATAACTAATAATATCTTGCCGCATAGCTTATCAGGGTAATAGTGCAGTAAGTTAGTGCATAATTGCATGTTCCCTTTCTTTGGTTTGGGAATATAGACTGATCTTTTCCATCCTGCGGGTCATTTTGAGCTGTACTAAATCTTATTACAAAATGTGTGGTATATGTGTATGCATGCGTCTCGTCCTGCCTGTATTAGTACTGCTGTTATGTTCTGGAGTCTTTCCTTATTTATATATATCATTCATTATACATAGATCGGTGCATATTAAGCTCTAGAATGTAAAGAGGTAAATTGATACCTAACTTTCAGTTATCATATGCAT